>BJCM01063931.1:0-11853 GCA_018326385.1 Flaveria bidentis
TGAGAAGACAAAGATTGAAGACTGAAGACAATGTAAATCTTAGGGGGAGTATTGTTAGAACCCTTGAAACATTAACATTTAGTCTTTTATTGTATATTTTATATTTTGTACTAGTTTAGGGACTAGTTCTGTAAATTGTTAGTTCCTTAGTTTCTAGTATAAATAGCTTAGACTAAAGAGAAAAGAGGGTTGGTTGTTTTTTGAATTGTTAACTGCTTTCTTACTCTTGTAATTGTCTTTGCTATATCAATGAACTGTGAATTTGTTGATATTTCTTGAATTGATTACAATTGTTTGTGTTTTCTTTTGAATTGTTTACATAAATCATTACAGATTGAATCAATTGATCCTATCAATTTTTATCGATGTCGTGTGGTCGGTGAAAAATATTAATTAAAGTGTGTCTGGTC
The DNA here is from genome assembly GCA_018326385.1 of Flaveria bidentis. Taxonomy (NCBI): domain Eukaryota; kingdom Viridiplantae; phylum Streptophyta; class Magnoliopsida; order Asterales; family Asteraceae; genus Flaveria; species Flaveria bidentis. The sequence continues at coordinate 411 of BJCM01063931.1, forward strand.
ACCCTTAATAGTAAAGGATAAGAAGGGTGTCAAATCCACAGGGAACATTAAATTGCTAGTAATGATTAATCTACGATACGATAAACATTGAAAAGTAAATTGCTTGATGAATTTATTTAATAAATAATTAACTATCACTAACACTAAGCACAATGATTCCCCAGAAATCGTGCCATTTTGATCAATTTCATGTGATCGATCAAAATAAATATTAAAGAGTACGTAATAACCCTTAATAGTAATAGGTAAGTGTTAAATCTAGGAACTATAGGTCTAGATCATTTTGTATAGACTTAGAACTTTAATCAATATTTGTAATGAATAATTGTAATTCATTATAATGTCATATGCATTATATATAGGTTAACCCATATGTGTATTAATCTATGTATGATTGCAGGTGCAAACATAATACTTGGTCAATTACTAAAAATTGACTAACTGTAAGAAACATCTACGGATGAACATTTTTTTGTTTTGTATATATGTTTCTTACAAAATCAACCATCCAAAGATCTTTTGTGGATGAACAACCAACTCTGAATTCAGAAGTGAAGATCCCTACGGAAGAACAAAGTACCTTCGGAAGAAAAAGACTCATTCGGAAGAACAAACATCTACGGAAGACCATATTCTTGCGGAGTCCAAACACTTGTATTTAATAATACAAGTGTTACAAGTCAACAAGTCAATATGACAACTGTGCGAATCCCAAAAGATCCAGTATTTTCTTAAGAGAAACACACGTGCCTATAAATATGGATCCTAGGTTTCACATCAAATGGACGGCGATGACAGCAAGAAGATACACGATCACAAAAAACCAAACATCAAATCACACAAACACAAACCCTAGCAGTCGTCACATCAACATCAATACATTCAAACCAAATTTATTTCATTGTTTATTCATCTGTAATTATTAAAATTTTTTAATGAAATACATTTGAATTAAATATTTTTGTTTGATTATTAATTGTGTTCTTCTTATTGTGTTCGTCTTAATCATTAATCGTTATTGTTGATATTGAATTAATTAAAAACAATTAAACAAAGTTAATTTTCGCAAACATTGACTTGACTCCAGATTAACACTGATAATTACTGATAACGATCCTAGGATTCATAGGTGGTATCAGAGCCGGAGTTGTGGATTCACATTGATTCAGGTTGAATTTCATGGTTGAAATACTAAAATGGAAGAAGATTTGAAGAAAACTTGAAGAAAAAGTCATGGGTGTTTTTCATGAGATCCAAGGATTTGAATGTGAATCTGATGGATCTAGCATGAAATTGATGTTGTTTGATCAACATCTATGATCAAACCATCAATTAAAAGCAGCAGATTGACATTTGGATCAGATTTCATGAAGATTGGGAAGAAGAGCAAAAGTTCGCTATTTACACACACTAGTGTGTGTTCTTGGTGTTTCCAAAAATTCCCAAATCTGAAACATAGAAATAGAGTTTGGATTGATTTAGATTCATCAACATGATTTTACAACATCAATTTAACAATCAAATCAAATCAAAAATTCAAGTGGGTTTTTTGCAAGTTCTTAGTGTTCTTCATTAATCCATGAATTTGGATGTGGATTGGGCTCAAAGTTCATGTTTAAATTGATGAACAACAATTTACTACATCAATTAAACATGAATCCATCATCAACAACAACAAATTAGAGCCAAAATAAAGTGATTTCGGGGCTGAAAAACATAGAAGAGCAGATGAGAACTGTTCAAGATGCGCCCCATTGTTGTGTGGTCTGCCTTCTGAGTTGGTTTTGCAGCATATGCACCTCCTATACATCACATTCTTCCCACAACACTTTGATGCGCCCCCTATCACATATGATGCGTCTCCTTTGAGGCTGCATAGCAGAAACATTAGCAACGAAATACCAACTATTTAAGATGCAAAACAGCAGCTAAAAGGCTGCGTTTCAGCACCAATTTAAGCAACATAAGAGATGTGTTTCAGCAGATTTTTTAGTACTTAAACAACAATGTTTCTGCATCATTATTGACTGCATTCTTTCAGCACAATCAGCAACTTTACAACAGAAAAACAAGCTGCATTTCAGCAACAAAACAACAACAAATTAAGCTGCGTTTCAGCAGCTAAACAGAAGCAAACCAGTAGCATAACAGCAATAGAACAACAATCATTTTGACAGTAAATTAATTTGCAAATCAGAGCAGCGTAACAGCAGAAAATTCAGCCGTGTTTCAGCAGCAATTTAGGCTACAGTTCAGCAGCAGAACGGCAGCGAATTAGCATCTAAGCAACAGCTGATTCAGCAGCTACTTCAACAGCATACAAGCAGCATTCCTGCAGCAAAACAATATCAATTCAGTAGCAACATAAGATCAGAATCTGCAACAAGTCATTATTATCATCATCAACAACACAAGATCATCTTCAAATTCTTCAAGTTCTCTATCAACATAACTAACCTTCATTACCTCATCATCAAAGTATCAAAATCAGAAAACTAAATCAGAAATCAGAAAGAAGATCAAACAAAAAAAACTAGAATATCCTAACCATAATAGTTGATTCAAGAACACGCTTCCGCAACAACAAAAACAACAATCTTGAATCAAGTATTCATCATCACCTCATCAAGAAGGCTCAAGTTCAAAGCTTCAACCTTTATCAATGAAAATCTACAATTTAGGGGGACTATTGTTGAGTTTTGTTCAACAAGAATAAAATGAAGATTTCCAAGTCAACATAGAAAAAGAATTGAAGCTTGAAGTCAACAAGTCAACAAGGAGTCAAAATTATTAGTCTAGGGTTTCTACATTGTAATTGTTCTTAGACTAGTATATATAGAATTATTTGCATTCATTTGTAAGGTGTGTCTTCCAAGAGTGTGTGTTCCTTGGAGGTGTGTCAAAATATGAGAGGTGTGAGGATGAGAGCATAACAACATCAATCCTTCAAAAGATGATGATCAATCATGTATTTATTTATTCTTCTTGAATGTATCATTGAGCAATCAACCTTGCTTTGTTTCTCACAATTATGCCTCTGTCATCTAGTTTATTTTTGAAGAGCCATCTAGCTCCAATTGGATGTTGGCCTTCAGGTAAATCAACTAGATTCCACACTTTTTGCTTTCTAAATTTTTGAAGCTCTTCTTGCATAGCTTCAATCCAGTTGTTCCCTTAGAGCAGCTGTGATGTTTGGAGGAACCACTTGTGAAAGAAAACCAGTGAAAAAACAGATTTTAGCAGTTCCACCTTTGCCTTTTTGTAGTTCTTTTAGCAGGATCTCCAATGATGTTGTTGATTGGATGAGACTTATGTATTCTTGTTGTTGGATTTGAGTCAACTAGAGTAGATGATTCCAAGTTAGTCATATCCATTGGTGCAGACTGATCTAATCCAGATTGTGAATTTAAGAAGTAGTCAAAATGTTTTTCTTGTTCATCATTGGGTATTAAGTGATCTTCCTGAGTTTGGACATCAGGAGAATAATTCATGTCTTCCGTAGGAGTTACAACAACTTCTCCGGAAACATTTTGTTCATCTATAGGAGTTTCATGAACATCTTTGGAAGCATTTTGTTCATCCGTAGGAGTTACATGAACTCCCTCAGAAGTATTTTGTTCCTCCGTAGGAGTTACATGAACTACTCCAGATGGGATATGAGTACTTGATGAATCATTTCCAATGTTTGGTGCATCTTCTTGAAAGCCTGGAACAGTTGGTGATACATTATTCATATCTTTGGATCCATAATGTACATCTGCGGATGCAGAGACATCAGTTGTTGAAGTGTTCATTCTTGAAGGATCAACAGATAATGACACTTCATTTAAATTTAGGGGAACAAATGGATAGTAAGTATCATCGGATCCTGCATTATTCAAATAACCAAAGTTAAATGACTCTGTTAAAGCATTTATATCAAACAACCATGATGATCCTTTATCTAATTTAGTAAATCTGGATTCATCAAAGGATACATTAGGAGTTTCTTCCATAATGTTGTGTTGTGGAATGTAGATCCTGTAAGATTTAGATGTTGAAGAATATCCAACAAAGAAACCATCATAGGTTGTTTCTGAAAATTTTTCCAAAGGTTTTTTATGTTTAAAACATATACATGACACCCAAAAGCTCTAATATATCCTATATAGGGTTTTTTTAAATAAAAGCTCATAAGGTGTTTTGTTATGTTCTTTGACAATCAATGTTCTATTTTGAACATTGCAAGTTGTATTCACTGCCTTAGCCCAAAATATGATAGGCAACTATGAATCAGTTATGGCTACTTCAATAAGTATTTGTTTCTTCTATCAACCACTCCATTCTATTGTAGAGTTCTTGGTGCATTGAATTGCCTTGCAATACCTTTATTCCTGCAAAAAGAATCTAAGACAAAATTAACAAATTCAATCCCATTGTCACTCATGAAAATTTTAACTTTTAAATCAAGTTGATTCTCAATCTTGATGACAAAGTCCATTAATGTTTCTAATGTTTCACTCTTTTGTTTTAAGAAGAAGACCCATGTGAATCTAGTGAAATCATCAACTACCACCAAACCATATTGCCTCTTTCCAATGCTCATCATATTGGTTGGACTAAACAGATCCATGTGAAACAATTCGAGGGTGTAGTGTTTGTATTCATATTTTGGATTTATGATACACTTTGTGTTGTTTTCCTTTATAACAAGGAGAACAATGGTTTGAACAATAAAACTCTTTCTTTGGCAATCCAATAACTAAGTTATTTTTCACCAATTTTTTCATGTTCTTAATGTTAGAATGGACAAGCCTTCTATATCATAATTGAGATTCATCTTATGATGACTTAGATAGGAGGCATATCTCATGTGTTGTGAGAGAAGTGTTGTTCATATCCAAAACATATGTGTTTTCTTTTCTTGATGCTTTAAGAAGGACCCAATCTTCTGGAACAAAAAACTTGGCTTAAGAATGTAACAGTTAGTGTTATCAAATAATGTGGTATAATTTTGATCATAAGTTTGAGACACACTCAGTAAGTTATATTGTAAATTTCACAATAGATTACTTTCTCAAATTTGAGCACACCATTAGTTACCATTCATTCATCAACAATTTTACCTCCTTTCTTATCCCCACCAAATGGCACATATGAAGCATTTTTATGTTTGAAGTCATGGAGAAGTGAAAAGTTTCCTATCATATGTCTGGAACAACCACTGTCAACATACCACTAGTTGTCAGATCTTCAAGATTGTTCCTGTACACAGAAATAGATTAGTTAGAATTGACAATCCAAGCCTTAATGATCTTGGGTTTGCCGGCAGTGTCTAAAATTATTACTCCTTCATGAATAAGTCTTGATGTTTCAGTTTTAGTTTTGTTTGATTCATTTTGATTTGTTGCAGGTGAGAATGATTCTGTTGAAGATGATGTTGATGAACTAGGTCCTGGTTTCTCAATCTCTTCTTCATTCACCTTAATTTTATTGAATTGATGCTTTGGTTTTGAGGATGATTTTTGATTGTTGAAAGTATCACTATCTTTTGATTTTGAATGAGGTACATGAATTCCCTTTTCAAAATTATCAAAGAAAGCATCATCAGCATTTGTTTCCTTTTCAGTCATATTCACCCGTTTGTGAGGTGTTTTTGATTGCTGGAATATTGTTCTTTTCTTCACAGGTTGAACATCAGTGGTTGTTTTCTTATTTGGTTTTTGCTTTTGTTTTTGTTGAGGCTTCTTATTTTTTGAATCCTTTTCATAATTAGTGGATTGAGTGTCTGATTCAACTTTATCTGATTTTCTCTTCTTTGTGCTTTTTGTCTTGTTCTGTTTATTGAAATAACATTCCTGAGTTAAATGGTTATTTTTGTTACAAATATCACAATGCTTGTTGAAGGAATAGTCAGACGTCATGTGATTTTTCATATTGCAAATAGAATAGTAACTACTAAAGTAACACTCATCAGTATTATGGTTTTTCATGTCACACCATTTATAATACATCTCCTTTGATTCTTTGTCAGAATAAATTATTGTCTTCTTATTTTTCAACTTCTGAGACTTAGCATCCTTTTTCATTTTTGTAGTTGACTTTTTTGTAGTTGGCTTTGCATTTCGTAGATCATCTACTGAAATAGTATAAACTACTAAAGGTTTCTTCTTCCGCAGATCTTCTACTGAACAAATTTTCTTCTTCTGCAGATCTTCTACTGAAGAAGTTTTCTTCTTCCGCGGATCTTCTACTAAAGATGGTTTCTTCTGCAGATCTTCTACTGAAGGTTTCTTCTTCCGCAGATCGTCTACTGAAGAAGGTTTCTTCTTCTGCTGAAGATAAAATAATAGTTTCTTCTTTGCTTTTTCCACGGATGCTTTGTGCACTTCTTCAGTAGAGGCACACTTTTCAATTACTTTGTGTAAAGGTTTTTGTTGCTGGTGTAATCCTTGAAGACCTTCATTTAGCTTAGATATTCTCTTGCAAATAGTCTTCAGCGTGTTTCTTTGTTTTGGAGGATATTGCAACTTTGTTTCTTCAAGAACTTTTGGAACGTTTATTTCAAAAACAAAATTCTTACCCTTGTTCATTAGATCATCATCATTTTCATTAGAATCATCCAGGTCATCACACTCATCAAAGTCCAATTTTGAATCCTTTTGATTGATCTTTTCTGATTCTGAAGACTCAGTTTCATTCACCTTAATTCTATTATGAATATCTTGTTGATTAGAATTTGATTCAAACTCGATGCTTAGCACAAAATGATTTGACACATTTATTCAAGAAATGGTGTGTAATTATTGTTTATAGGTGGTGCCACAACATTATATCCCAACCCAGACCTGTTCTTTGATTCAATATGAGAATTTAATAATTTCTCATATTGTTGAGATGAAAGTTGAAACTTCTGAAGTTTCACTTGAGTTGATGCATGATCAGCCATGGATTTAGTTAAGGAAGTGGTCAGATGCTCAACTTGTACCTTTAAACTGTAATTTTCTGAAACAATTTTATCTAAATCCTGTTGTAAAGAGTTCATTATTATTTGACATAATTTATGTTCACTTATATGAGATTCATTCAAAATCATTGTTTCTTTAACTTTATCAGCTAGTTGTTGAGCATGGACACTATATCTTTCAACTTCCTCCACACATATCGATGAACATAACCTACATCTTACCTCACTAGCCATGGCTGGAACTTTGTTTTCCATATGAGCCATTAAGGCTTGATTTTCTTCCAAGAATTCCTTCTCTTACATACTCCAGTCACAAGTTCCATCTTAAAGGATGATCAACCCAGTTTATTTGGAGTTACTTGTTTGTACTATTATATTAGTGGTTGGTGGGGATGAGTTGGTAAGTTGTGGTTGCCTGAAAGGTCTTTGTGATGATGGTGTTTGCTGAGAATGATGTTGCTAATGTTGTGCTAACTCAGGATTTCATTGTTGATTGCATTCTCTAGAAAAGTTTCCATAGAGATTGCACTTGAAGCATCTTACCTTTGACTTATCAACACCAATCTTTGATGATTTACTTGCAGCAGCCAAATTCTTATTTCTCCTTAGATATTGTGGCCCTATAAGCAATCATTGTCATTTGCCATTGTAGTTCTATCTCCTCCAATACATCTGGATGTAGTTCTTCCAAGTCCTATTGGCAAATGTTGGCAGAGGTTAATGAGCTTCCAAGATAAGCATGAAAACTTGAGCTGAAAGCTGCTTTTGTTCTTTAGAGTCCAGAATGATAGTGATGGACTCTTTTTGATTTTTATTTGTTGAAGACTTTGCTGATGATGTATCTCTTTGATCATCAGTTCTTCCTTTCTCTTTTCTTGACTTATTTTAAGAAGATTTCTTAAAAGGCTTTGATGCATAAACTTACATCCTCTTCATCTTCACTCAAAGTACAAGAGTTATGACCATCATTGTTAGAAATAAAGGCACTTCAAGCACTTTTTATTTTTTAAAGTGATAAGGTGACACATGAGTTCTCACACTCTTATTTCTTGATTTCTCATCCATTTCAAGAGCCTCAACTTTAGTTATTAGAGTATCTAAACCAGTTGCTTTGAGATCAATTGTGTTCTTGAACATGGACACAGTTTGCTTCCAACTTTCTGGCAAAGTATGAAGCATCTTCTTGTTTAATTCCTCATTTATGTATTCAACTCCAAAATATTCATCTATGTAACACGTTGCAAAAATCTATGAAGTTGTTGAGGAATTGATTCACCCTCAATATGATGAAAGGTTTCATATTGTGAATGAAGGGTGTCCTTCCTAATGCTTCTGATTTGCATCACTCCCTTCACAGAGTGTATGAAGAATCTTCCACAAGGAATTTGTTGTTTTGTAATTCTCACACCTGATTAATATTTCTTTAGGTAAAGCCATACTAAGCAAACTATATGCTTTAATATCAACTTTTACCTTTTTAACGTCATCAGGTGACAGATCCTATGTACTTATTGGTTGATTGTTGTCATTGTAATCCGGCCCAAGAGTGGGTGGAATATAAGGACATTTAGTTATTGAAACCCAGAAATTAGAATCTATATAATTAAGATGATTCTTGAACTTGATTTTTTAGGATTTAAAGTCTGCTTTTGTTTCCAACTTTGGAGGTTGGTATGACGATCCACCAAAGTTATTCATGTTTAGTTAAGATCTAAGATTTTAACTATTATAGAGTATCTTTTAAGAAATGAATTAATTGTGACAAACCTTAAATTATAAGAAATAAAAAGTTGTGGTCACAAATCAATCAATCCTTTCTATGATAATTAATTATCAAATTAAAGGATTTTGTCAATGTATTTGTTCAATATGAACAATATATGAATGTCAATCAATAACCTAGATCTACTATTCAATTGATTTGAATATTGACCCAAGTTAATCAAGCAATGTAATAGTGCTTGCTGAGAGACAATTCACTATTTTCATTTAATCACACAAAATGATTTGCTTAGAAACAATATATCTGATTAGCAAAGACTGACAAATCTAGTGAAACAAGAAAATAATTAAGCGAATTAACACTGATAGATCAATTGATCTTAATCAATGAGCACTTGGCTCTCATACCATATGTGAATCAATATTTGTAATGGACTAGATCATTTTGTATAGGCTTAGAACTTTAATCAATATTTGTAATGAACAATTGTAATTCATTATTAAAAAAATTAAATTTTTTAGCATGACACATGTTTGGAAAATGATAGTATACTATGTCTTTGCTTCTACCTGAATTCTTCAATATTATTAAAATCTGATCTAGTTACTTGATATGTAAGTAGGTTCATCTTGAAGTGGAAACTACACTTAATGCATGCCTAACATAATGCAAAGTGATTGTTTGTGGGAAACTTTGTTTTAAGGATACAGAATGTGAGTCATATTCTGATGTGACCAAATCACTCATCTAAGCACACTATGTACCGATACTTTATAATATATATCTTTGCAAATCTTACTCCCTTTGTTTTGTGTAAACAAAGACCTGATCACCATGGTTTACAATTGTAACCATCTGGTGAAAAGATTATGATCCTCATCATCCCTCTGTTTTGTGTAAGCAAAGACCTAGGTTAAAGGCACCTCTGTTTTATGTGAGTAAAGACCTGGTGACCTGATGATGATCATATCTAAGCTCTCAAATGAATCCTATGTGATCAAATGTATATTATTTCTAGAGCTTTTTCAATAATGCATTAATAAGATGTCCAATGCATCTTAAGATAGAACTTATAACTTAAAGTACATAGTTTGTAAGTGTGAAAAAGTGATAATTTGATTCACAAAGGGAGGACAAACTTTTAATGAATTGAATGTGAAGCCCATAACAGTTACTCACTAATAAACATGAAAACATGATAAACAACATGCCGAGTTGATACAATACTCTTGTATGGATTTAAGTGGACAAACATACTTGCAATTAGAACTAAGATCAGGTGTCATTTCAATAAATTAACTCATCAGGAAGATGCTTAGTATTATAATATGATCCCATTATATGTGTATATATATATATACTCGTACATTGTCCTTATTTTAGTTGTGTTTAGTTTAATTTCTTTCTGTTTGGACAGGCATGTGTCTTTCATGATATTCTTCTTAGAAATTTATGATAAATGCATTCATTCATCATTAATAAAAAATTTAGGGGGAGTAGTATCATGGATATAAGTTAACTACAGAACTGTCAAATGAATTATCAATATAAAGGAATTGGAACTTGAGCACTATCTTGGCTTTTGGATACATGAAGTTATTTAATTTTAAACCTTCTTGTGCACAATTTTCATGAATACAAAGTCAACAAGATCCAATAGCAATAAGTGGTTCTAAGTAGTTGACTAGTACCATACAACAAAATAAGTTAAACCGTGCATCTCAAGCATCAACAGAAGCAACAGTGTGAAATTTAATAAAACTTTTCTATCCGTAGATCGGTAAACTACGGATGAGCCAACGATCCAAAAAGTATAATCTAATTTCCTAGATTGGTAACCTATGAAAATTTAAGTTATACTTCATCAGCAGAAGTTTTTAAGTCATCCGCAGATGATCTATGGAATCCGTTAATGATCTCTGCAAGAACTAAAACCTGTGGATGAGTTAAATTGTATAGAGGGTCACACATCATTAAATAAACAAAATTAATGTGTCTGAGAGAGTATAAATGATGTTCCTTGACTTCAATATTTATTATTCACTTTTTCAGAGCACTTTTTCAGACCTAGAAAATCGCACTCAACAATTTTTACCCCTTTCACAAACATTCAAAATCACCAAATCAAAACATCAAACACACACATAATCCTGATCTCAGATCATTGTGTTCCAGGTAAAACATGTCGTAATGATCAATAATGAACTATTGGATTATTGGTTATCCTCACAACTGTTCGCATTCTCATGTCAATAATGTTGATTCTAACATAATCTTCTTTATTCTTATGAATAGGTGGCTAATCAATTTGCAAGAGAGCACAATGTGTGTGCTTTCTTAAACCCTGACGACCCTATTTCAGAAGGATGTCAAGACATTATACGATATCTGAGAAGATCCAGGCTATTTTATGTCACACCCCCGCTAAAGCGGAAACACGGGAATGTAACGAGACGAGATCGTCATAACACATGGTATACGATAGAGAAGCAATATAAATATGATGACAAGCGTGTCATGACATCACCCGAGCACAAATGGAGACTTGTGTCGCGTTAGTCAATAATCACGACAACATAGCCATAAGCATAACATATAAAAGATCACATAAGCAAGTAGTATGACATTGTTTAATTTCCCACAACCCGGGAACAAGTGTCAAACATGCAAGTAATAATTCAAACTACAACAATAATTACAAACATAAGTTTGTACAAAAATGTTTAGTCTCAAAATGCATCCTAGGGTCTCCTCTACAAGGCAGCACTCCTAGA
>BJCM01063935.1:0-11950 GCA_018326385.1 Flaveria bidentis
ATTACATTCTTGATATCACTCGAATCTCGAGGAATCGACATTGCTTTAGCTATTTGAGGTTGAAATTCCATGTTAAGATGATTTGATTCGAGTAACTTGAGATGCTGATTTGTTTTGATTTTGCTTGGTGTCGGTGAGATTGTTTGGGTTATAAAGATCCGTAAGAAATCTTAGATTTAACTATTTCAGTCCCCTGTTTGTTGGTTTATATAAAGAATTGAAACTCTTATGTTTGGAAAGTTATATGTGGTATTGAACTATTGATTGTTGAATAATCAAATTAGATTTTTAAATAATCAAAATCAGATTCAGAATTAGCTTATTGAAAGTTTTGTAATTTTTTGATCCGACCCATCTTGACCCGAACCCATTCTGACCCGTTTTTGACACAAACCCATTCTGACCCGAACCCATTCTAACCCAAACCCATCTTGACCCGATAACCGACCCAACCCGCCCATTTTGCCAGGTATACATATAACTCATACGTGGAAACAAATGTGATTATTGCAAGTTGCATATTTGATCAATCAACCCGATAAATAATTGTAAACTAAGCATATAATTGAAATCCAAAACCTCTAAAAGGCAAGTTTTGTCGATCATCTCCAGCTCTTATCGTCATCACTCCCCGCAATATGTTATCCGTCTCATCGGCTATAATCTTAGTCTCATTATCAGTCATGTATAGTTATCTATGAAAATGTTGTGTTATAAATCGTATACACACAAGATAGCTCGGATGTACAATTTTTTGGTGCTTGTTTGCCCTCGCTCAAAAAATGCTCGTTCGATTTTCCGCTCGATTGTAAATGAGCCGATCGGCTCGGTTTGGTTTAGAAATGAGCCAAGCACGAGTAAAGGTCCGCTCGGCTCGGCTCGTAAACAACTCTAATTGCAACCTATATTTTACCCAAACAATCTAGAAAACTTCATATAGTCCATTTGATCAATTCAACCCACTTTTGTTTTAACCTAAGTTTTAGTTTATTGACATGATCCAGCACTTTTAAGACAATGTATAAATTGAACCACAACTTTTTAAAGAGAAGACATCAGAAAAGTTGAACACTAGCTCACTGGCAATGAAAGTACATGTTGCACTGTTAAAAGAGACACTGCTATAAAACCATTACCCGATCATTGATGAAAGAAATAACACAGTAAATAAGACTCTTAGTTTTTATAAATCAATCATAAATGAACTAACAAAACGAAATAGTTGAAACTTGGAGGTCTTTGGAATTTTGGGAAGATTTGGAAGACATCCTTTAGATCATAAAGGGATAGCATCTGAGGTAAACATCTTAAGATTAATTAAAGACCTATCAATTTGAAACAACGAAAACACAAGTAATCTCTAACGTTGGATTAAAATGGACTAAACCAAAACTGCTCTTTATTTGGACTAACATCTATTAAACATTACCAAAATTACCACACCAAATCCAACAAAATCGGCTGATATATAAATTAAAAATACTTCTGAACTAACAATAACTAACCTCTACAAAACTTGACCCAAAGCTAATAGAATAACAACAGCCATTGGCACCTGCAAAACAAACTTTTTCATCTTCATCGGATTTTTTTTTATTTCTGTCTAAGGCATGCACCAGAAAAAAAATACGCTAACACGGAGTTAGAGAAGAAATCTAAAAACATATGAATCAGAAAATTAATCGGCCAAAACTGTATTTTGGCTTAAACTGAACAATAAGGCTAAACTTATAAAAAAGGTTAAACATTGTCTACTGAACCACTAAATTACATATTGCAACAAAATGGATACATATGTGAGCCCTGGCAAGATGCAATCTACTTGCTTAGTTTAAACCAATGTTGTTCATCTTGCTTGTGAACATTAACCTTTTTTCAAATGTATCTATTCATCAATAAATATATTTCATCTTGCTTGTGAACATTAACCTTTTTTCAAAGTCTAATTGTTCTACTATAATTGTGTGATCATATTCTTTTATGTCAAGTTCATTAAAAAAAGTACAAGTTTTTAGTTCTATTTTTTGTAAAATAATTTCATAAAACAATATGAGTAAACAAAAATCAGTTTTTTAACTCAACTTTTTAAATTATTCATTCAAAAATACAAAGATGATCTTGATCATATTTATATCAATTCTTTTAAATAATTTCTAAATTCAAATATTACTATAGTATCAATTTTTTGATATCTTTTGTTCATAGATCATTGTCTTTTGTTTCTAAAACAATTTGCCATTTTATGACATAAATTGTTTATAATGAATGATAATTTATCATATAATTTTAATTATAAATTATCTCTAAAAACATTAATATTAATTTTTAGTTCTAGTTTAAATGAAGGACAATTTATTGTATTTTTATTTCACTAAGGTGTTATTTTCGAAACAATTACTTTTTTAATATACATAGAAATTTTAAGACAATTTAAACATAAGAAGTTCAGGTTTAATTAGTATTTCAGTACACTTTATTTGATATCAAATTTATATGGAAATTATTTAAAATTTAAATTATATCAATTTCTAATATAAAAACTATTTAAAATGTTAATTATGCTAAGTGTTGATTGTTTTTTAAAATGATTAATAAATGATTTTTTTAAATTAAAAACCATAACTTCCAATATTAAATGCAATCATAGTTTAATAAATTTTAGGCGAGAAAACTCAATTGAGAAGTCTCTTGTTGATTGCCACATGTCATTAGAAACCCTTGTTGATTGCCACGTGTCTTTAAAAAACCTTGCTTTATTAGAGGTAATAGATATTAATTTTTAGTTCTAATTTAAATGAAGGACAATTTATTGTATTTTTATTTCACTAAGATGTTATTTTCGAAACAATTACTTTTTTAATATACATAGAAATTTTAAGACAATTTAAACATAAGAAGTTCAGGTTTAATCAGTATTTCAGTACACTTTATTTGATATCAAATTTATATGGAAATTATTTAAAATTTAAATATCAATTTCTAATATGAAAACTATTCAAAATGTTAATTATGGTAAGTGTTGATTGTTTTTTAAAATGATTAATAAATGATTTTTTTAAATTAAAAACCATAACTTCCAATATTAAATGCAATCACAGTTTAATAAATTTTAGGCGAGAAAACTCAATTGAGAAGTCTCTCGTTGATTGCCACATGTTATTAGAAACCCTTGTTGATTGTCATGTGTTTTTAAAAAACCTTGTTTTATTAAAGGTAATAGATTTTAGGCGAGAAAACTCAATTGAGAAGTCTCTCGTTGATTGCCACATGTCATTAGAAACCCTTGTTGATTGCCACGATCTTTAAAAAACCTTGCTTTATTAGAGGTAATAGATTATTTGTATCCATTTTTTAAAATCTATGGTGACACTTGATACATTTCTAGGTCATTTAAATTTATTTTTTTCCGATTCTCTCTCATCTTAATAATTATATTAATTAATAATAATATTATTTAACTTCCTTTTAGAATAGAAATATTTTTTTAACAAATTAATAAAATGTCTTTTTTATTATTATTTCTAGAAAACAAATTTTTATAAAATAAGAATTTTCTCTAGTATATCAAACTTTTATTAAAATATGAAATATTTTAACATTAGTGTTTTTAAAAAGTATTTTTTTATAACCCAACCCTTTTATTATAGTCTATATTATATTATAAAATAGTAAATAGGATGTCACATGACACTCTCATATTACTCATCACGGAAATTTTCCCGCCATGTTATTTCAGTCAAGTTTATTATTTTAATGAACGAAACTAGTGTTATACAACTCGCGCTTCATGGCCGGATTTATCTACAAGAAAACCAACACATCAATTTCGCCAATGGTTCTTAAAATTAAACACGTCTGCATGTAAGTTATACATGTTGAACTTGAAAAATCAAAAAATACAGTTCACTATAACCTCAAATAATTTTGTTTACTACGCCCAAGAAAATTAACATTGTGTTCTATTACATCGCCAATTCATCATCGCCCCAGTTCCCCAAACCAACGGTTATAAGCATTATCAAATCACAATAACAACCCTAAAGAAAACACATTGGTGAGAAAGATTACTAAATCACGCATTTCCTATATCAGCAAGGTTCAACTCTTTAAATCTAACATAACAAAAGGCAAATACAACAAAGTTATCTAGCAGGTTCTCATATGAAACAGAAGTTCTGATATGAAACAATCCTTATCCTCATTGAACTAGAGTTAAGATTAAGATCAAACATAACATTAGGAACCTACATCAATACAATTAAAAAACCCAAATAACATATAATGGGTTCTCAGATAAGGACATCAGAATCATCATAGAACCATTTGTGTGTAACTTTGAAACATTGAAAATTTTCCTTATTATAACTCTAATTTTTTTTAAATGTTTATAAAATTTTACTTTTTAGAAACATTATTTTTTAAAAAATTATATTTTAAGAATGTACGATGACTTAGAAAAATTTCCTATTTTACAAAAATTTGTTTCTGTAAAAGGAACATTAATAAAATATATCTTTCTTAATTAAATAAAAATCTACTTGTAATCTAAAATATAATTATATGATATTATTAGTACATAATCTAGTTATGTAATAGGAAAGAGAAACGGAAACTTTTTGATGAGAATTAATACGGTGCTGTTATGTGTCACTTATGGTTACTTTTTTATTGCATTAGAAAGATTAACGTTTATGATTAGTAACTCGTATATGGTTTTTTAATAATATTTTAAATTTAATTTTATAAATGTTTTTAAGATACTTTGTCATTCTTTTATTACAATTAAAACGTAGTGTTAAAAATATTACATATATGGTCGTTACGTGCTAAATTTATCAATGTTTCATAAATTTTATTTAAAACCAAGTTGAGACATGATGTATTTTAAATTTGTATACAATTGCACATACTTATTTTTAGATATTATTCAAAACGAATCAGCAACAATGATCATCAAGTTCACCAAACCCATATTTAACACAAACTTGAAAAACTCTTTTTACTAACAACACATGTTTTTCTATGTTCGTTTAGGCGCCGGTGAAATGACTTTTACCGATATGTGTACATATGGAATTCCCGGGTTACCGTGCGAGAGATTCATCTAATTTGAGTTATTTTTATATATGATTACAAGACTAAAAGCTTTAGGGATATCTGTCAAGATGCCTCACAAGGTGTTGACGTTTGTTCGCTTCACAACTGAGAGAAGGACTTAGAGGTTGTTTGTTTTTCTTTAAAATCTTTTTTTATTTCTTCATTTGCGTGCACGCAGACGCGGGAAGAAGTTTTGAGTGCGCAGACTGTTTGATTTTTAAAAGACGTTTCATTAAAAAACGTCTTCCTAACGTCTGCGTGCGTGAAGAAGATGTGGACTTACCACTTCTCAACATCTTCTCACATCTTCTCAACTTTTAACATAATAAACTCCCTTCCAAACCCCATTGACATGCATTTCATCTCCATCCTCCACCACTTGAACCTCCTCCACATCCTCTCTCTCTCTCACCACAGCCACCCCACCTCCTCCCACCGGTCGGATCTGCGCCGCCCCTCCCTCCGGCGGCCGCACCTGCACGGACCCTCCCATCTCTTGTAGCCCTCCACCTCCTTCCCTCTCACCACTGTTGCCCCCTCCCCCCACCTTTGCACTTGCCTCGCGCCTCCCTCCACCGACCGCACCTGCGCCGCCCCTCCCTCCGCCGGCCACACCTTCGCCGCCTGGGTTCGTTGGATTCTTGCGAAGCAACATCAAATCAGGTAAAAAAGAAAAAGAAATGGAGTGATTATGGTGAAACTAAATACTTAACACCATGTTATTAGACAATTCATAATCTTATTTTGTTTAAGCAATCATAGGTCAAATAAATTGTGGACAATATTGAAAATACTACATACATAGATCTAATGAAAAAATAATTCAACGATTTTGAATGATGCATTGATGGATATGACTTTCGAGTGCGCGTGACGTGATGATTTGAGGTTTAATTACAAACTATTGTAGTATTCTGCAGATGTTAAAAAACAAACGGTTTTTTTATCGCAGACTACAGACATTTGATCCACCTCTTCTGCTACAGATATCTGCAAAAGTGGTCGGCAAACTACAAACATTTTCTTGCAAAAAAAACAAACAACACATTTAAGCACCTTCAGTAGGTGCGAAGTTGTTCTATTTACCGTGATGGTTATGTTTAACATTTTTTAATTGAGTGATTTTGTTGAGAGACGTCGAGTTCAAACTTGCTTTAAAAAGTTTTTCTTCTACGATTGTACGTCATGATGGCATTCATTGATGAGTCGAGTTTTAAGTGTTAAAATCAGGATTGATATTTTACATCGCGTCTTAGAAAGACTCATCCGGAAAAGAATTGAGTGATTTGCTATAAAAAATTGATGTTTGGACATCCCCGTAGATGATCGAAGTTTGTAAGATATAATTCATAAATAATTTATTTTGCATATGTATTAAACCGGTGGACATTGCATGCGCGTTGCAACGGTGCATCATAGTATAAATGGCTCTTTGGTTTTGACCTCTATTTTATATCTAAATCATGTTGTATTAAGTTTGTTCTCTACTATTTTTCTTAATTATCTAAACGAATTAAGTTTTAGAGTAAAATACATGGATGGTCCCTGCGGTTCGACTAAAATTTTGGATTTAATTTTTAAAAATTTAAGAATTTTGAATATAGTGCTTCAAATTTCTTTATTTTTCATCTATAATCCTTAGGTTTATTAGTAAATAGTTAATGATATCAAAATTGTCAAATGACTATATTACATACACAGGCCATTACATTACTTTAACTTTTAAACTCTCACATACATATATATACTTATATAATATGTATATATGTATAGTAAAGAAAGCTTTCATATTTTAACTTTTATTATGTTATTTATTAATAATTTTATTATTTGAAAAGTTACGTTTTAAATACATTAAAATAGAGGTGTTTCTAACTTTCTTTTAGTTTTCAGTTTATAATGTTTTTTTCATTGTTCGCTTTTCTTATTTATTATTTTTTTGAAGGGCCAGTGTGCGCTTTTCTAAACGACATTTACAAAATCGTCTGTTTTTTTTAATTATTGTTTTTTTTTAAATTTTATGGTTCAAAACTGTTCACTTTTTGAAACGCCATTTTTCTAAATAACTGCTCCTTTTTATAAAATGTATTTATAAACGAACAATTTTAAAATTTAAATTTAAAAACCGAATGGTTTTAAGAGACCAAATCCAAAATTAAACCAAACCACCAGGACCATCCTCTAACTTACTCTTGATATTCGCAAGTTAAAATAATTATTTGTTTGATTATTATGTTATGGAAATAATCATTGTTGATTTAAGAACAATGAATAAAAAAATTATTTACGGTGAGTAGTTACGATTCATTATTTATCTTTATTCATATAATTATATTAAAAATAATTATTTTTATTTTTTTCAATATTATCATTATTTTTTTATCTTTTTAACTCACGACCACTTAAAATATATTAAAAAATATTATAGGATTTTAAACAGTATTTTTTTAAAACACATATTGAACAATAAATTTCTTATATGTTTTACTAACAATCACCTATAACAATATTATATAATATAAGAAATACACTTACGTAAATTTAAGAAAAAAATTATGAATGCTCTTAGAATAAATATGAAAGGTTTATAAATCAGAAATTTTAAATTATCTATATATTAAATCACGTTAGGATGAACAGTTACTCTTGGTGTACAGATTTTGATGCTTGGTGTACCACTGGTTGGTGCATCGCTGTTATTTTTCTCCCCTTTAATGGTGCATATCTCTCCATTTGTTCTTTAGTAAGAGTAAGAGAGAAAGAGAGGGCCGGTTGTGTCGGTGGTGTCACCGGCGGTGGTGGTCCTCCGTCGTTGCCTCAACCGGTGGCCGGAATTGTTTTGGTTGTTTTCGCGTGGCTACCTTTTATGGTTAGCACGGTGCAACCGGTTCTGAGCCTTGATGTAGCGGTTGGCGATAATGATGTGAAGGACGATCGGGTTGTCGTTGTAGTGTGGTAAACCGGCAGGCTTTCAGCCACGTCATACAGTTTGTTCATCTGAACCAAACACACTAGTTAAGTGTTAGAATTAAATCATTAATTTCAAATCATCTTTAAATTGGGTTTTATTATTATTATTATTTTGCCATACAGAGAGAGATTGTCAATAACCACCACCACAACATCGGCGCCTTAACAGTAACCACCGCCACTACCCGAAACCGCCGTCGTCGTCAGCCCTTACCAGAAACCGCCACCACGTCGTTAAGTTGCTTCTTCTAGTGTATGTATGTCATGTTTATATTTTATTGGTATTAAAATAAGAAGTGAATTAGAAATGTGTTATGTAGTTATAATTTAGCTTCATGTCCTAAGGTCCCGATGATTTTATTGTCCAATACTAACCGGGAAAAAAAGCTCATGAACCTTAATTACTTAAATTATATAAATTAATTTTTTTAAATAAAAAGAAATGTTTTAGCAATAAACATAGCAATATCATAATACTACAATAAAATATCGTAATAGTTAACTAATAACTCATAAATTTCTCCTAGCATTATTGATAACAAATTGGTTTATAACATATTTATAGTTTATAGTCTCTAATGTTTTGCTTTCAATAGATATTATCGCTGATCCGCTAAGTCTTTCTTGAAACACCGTGGATCATAAGGTA
The DNA here is from genome assembly GCA_018326385.1 of Flaveria bidentis. Taxonomy (NCBI): domain Eukaryota; kingdom Viridiplantae; phylum Streptophyta; class Magnoliopsida; order Asterales; family Asteraceae; genus Flaveria; species Flaveria bidentis. Next base: position 8,717 of record BJCM01063935.1, read on the forward strand.
AGATTTTAAGTTTGAATAGAACAAAATTTATGGTATAATTTAGTTTGTGAACTTTAATTACAATCAAAATTTAAATATTTTAGTGCGTTATTAGTTGAGTAATTGGTTTAAAAAATGGGCTCAACAAATTTGGTTTAAAACATAATTGGGTTAAGTTTTTAGTTGTATTATATCGTATAATTATTTTTTTATAATTATATATATTTAAATTTTGAAAAATTTTGTACCCCTGAGCGAATAGGCCCTGGACGGGGGTCCATTCCGGCCCTCCTCAGGGCCGACAGTGTAAATAACATAGAAGAGAAATAAACTCATGTTGCATTTTTAAATTTTATTAGCAAAACATATGTTTTGTTGATGATGCACAACTAAAATGCAACGCAGAAGATGATTTTTCGTGTATAGCATTATGAAATGAAGTGGAATGTGAAAGTTAAAAGTAGAATTCACAATCATGTTATTTTACTTCTGCCTATATGAGTTATATTAAGTCCGTGACATAAGCAGAGGGTGTACCACATCTAAAAAAACAACTAGTTATCATGACTTTCACTAAAGGATGGTTCATGTGTTGTAAAATTAAAGTTGGGGCTTTAATCTCCTACTCTCCCAAATATTTTAGGCGTTTTCTTTTCTTATAAGTTTGCTACAACAATACCAAATTTTTATTTTTTTTAAAACATGCAGCCTACAAAAAGATGTTTATCGAAAAAAATGTGAGCTAGAATGGTAACTACTCGAGTGATGGAAATAAACAACTGGTTATGCATGATGTACACATTTCCATCTTTTTTGACGTTTATGATATTTGTCTTTTCTTAAAAGCTATGTCTTTTATGTAAATGCAAAAAATTGGTATGCATTGATGAAAGTGTCATTTAAACTTTTATTATTATACCTCCTTTAGAACGGCGATCCCAAGTCTTCTAACATATGTGATTTGTTTTAACATTTAGTTGAAAATATGTTTTATCGCGTTACATAGATTGGATTTTACTTGGTTAAATGTTTTGGTTTACTAGTGTGCACTTGGCAATTTTTTATTAGATGTTTCGATTAGATTTAATCATTATTGAGCAAAACTGATTTATGGGCTTATTGCATGATTATATATTGTGAAGGTGTGTTTTAGTATGTATTTGATGACATTATACATCTTTTCATATAAAATTTTAATCCAAACATGTAATGTATCTAGTGCTTGATTTGTTTCTTATTTTGTAGGGTTTATGGAGGGCCCAGATTTCATGATTTAACATATGTAATCATACCCTACATTTTGTAAAATAGACTACTTCCCACATCATAAAGTAATACACCAACTATAATTACCCAGGGTATCTACATATGTAATATTAATTACCAACTTGTATATACATAATGGTTTGTAAAGATAATGGTTTGTACGTTAACTTTAGTGAGTTATACTCACTTTTGATTTTTTTTTTCATGATTTTTTTTAACCTCAATACTTTATATTTTTTACAATTTAACTTTACAATTTATTATTTTCAAATTCAGCCCCATATATTTTCATCTATTACAAATTTTTCGTTTTATGTTTTGTTTTTGGATTTTACAAGTTACGTAACGTGCATGTGTGATTCAGTGTATTTACGTCTATTTTTTCCCGTTTCACAACGCTCAAGTCCTAGATTGATTTGATTATTTTTTTTAATGTTTAACGTGTCATGTGCGTCTTTCAGTGTTTCTAAGTCTACTTTCCGTTTGGTTTAATTTTTTTTCACTTTCCGGTGTTTATGATCGCTGATAATAGTGCGACATTAATACTACTTGATATGGTTTTCGTCTCCCGCTTCAACGCGGGGTTTAATAATAGTTTAATCTATTTTATAATATTGACCTATCTGATGCTATATCATAATTAATCAATTATTGTGCTTTTAAAAATACTTAAAAACCATGATTAATATCTTCTTTTTTATGAATAAATTATAAATTTTATTCTTTAAATATACTTAAATTTATGAATCTCGTTCTTTAACTTTGATAATTACATCTAGCGTCATTTATTTAAAACTTATCATGCTTTATGTCCTTTATATTAACAAAAGCACTAAACTTTTATTTTTTCCCTTTTTGTTTTTGTTTTATTTACTTTACTTCTCTTTAGTTTTTCTCTTTTCAAACCATTTTTATTTTTATAAACTTATTTTCTTAACGATTACTTTGCCCTTAACCTTTTAAAATGATGAAATATGTTATTATTAATCTTTTAGTTTCTTTCTTTATTTTTTAATTTTCTTTTCTTTTCTTTTATATTATTTTTAGACCCTTTTGTTTAAAAAAATCATCATAAATATTAGTAATAATTTAGTTTTATTTTTTTTTATAAAATGAAGTTTTATTTATAGATTTTTATTTTCTTATAAAAAAAATTCATTTGTTCAATTTGTTCATAACCTTTGTAATAAAACTAAAAGAAATTAGAAAACTAGATTTTTAAATTTTTTGGGACAAGATTTTTTAAGTCATTTCAAGTTATTTAGTTTAGGGTTTATAATTCAAAACCGGTTGGAGAAAGTAAAATTTTGGTTTATGATATAAATTTTTAATTTTTTGTATTCAATTGAATTGTTGTTTTTTTAAAAAATATAGTGTTATAGCATGTGACTTTAATTAAAAATAAATTATACTAAAAGGTGACTAAATAACTACTCGAAGTTTTTAAATAAACAATCATTCAAAATTGTTTTATTAAATGCACATTTATTTATGGTTTTATTTAAACTGTCAATAATATTTTTTTATCAATCAGAATCAAAATCAAACCACTTAAAGTTAATCCAAACCGACCCAAACAGTTACTAAGGGTTTGCTTTGTTTTGGTTTTATGATTAAGTTTATTGAATCTTTTTCAGTAAAAACACTTAAATACTTCATATATTAATCAACATTTAATTATAGATATAGCTCAACTTAGAATAATTATAACTAAGTAAATATAAAAAAGTCATATACGAAAATCATGCGGTCTCTAATATGTTTCTAATATAAAGCGTAAGTCAAACAGTTTAAAATAGTTGAAAATTCTTATACCAAAAAGGTAATAAAAAAACGATGATGAAACAAAATTGATTACTAGTTTAAATTTTATAACATAAAAATATATTTTAAGTTCTCCATCTTGTTTTGTATGATTAGAAAGGTAGATAATTAATTTTTAAAAACAAAAATATAATAAATTAAAAACCTATAGATAAAAGTATATAT
>BJCM01063938.1:0-37683 GCA_018326385.1 Flaveria bidentis
TATATATATATAACATAATTGTGTGTGTAATGACGGGGCTCATTTTATCACAGCTTGAACATAGAGGAATCTTCTATAGTATATTTAAAGGAACTGAGTTGGTCATAGGCTGGTTGATTAAGTCATAATTATATTACATATCTGTCAATTTTGAGTATAATTACATTACATATATGTCAATTTTGAGTCATTACTTAGTAGGTGTTTGAGGCTGATACTTGATATTTCTTATTTGCTTATACGGTGTTAATTATGTTATATCAAAATGTTGCTTTTAACTGTTCTTTATTAAGTTACAACTTTTTAAAGGGAAAGCACCATTTTGTTCAACAAAATGCTAAACAACACATTAAAAGCAATCAACCAAAGTAAAACTAAATTGTGCTAACAACTAAATCAACAACAATAATAAATGTAAAGTAAATATACAAAAGGTCAAAAGGAAAACAATAGCATCCTGCTTGATAGAAGCAAGCTACTGAAAGTTACCATTAGAACAGCTTATTAAACAGCCTCAAATTCTAACTTCTAAAACATAGAGACGAAAGAAAAACGAAAGTATACTGCTTGCTAGGACCACATATGAACAGCATACATGCAAGCAACTATTAATTGATGTTTGGGTAAATTATCCTTTATTAATATATAAAATTACCTGGTATATCCTTTAATTTTAATAATTACATACCATGTCTTTTTATTAAAAGAATTTGCACACATATTGTGCTTTACACTAACTATCATCTAAATGTATAGTTAACTTAGTTATGTGCCCCCTCATATGAAACTATTTTTATCATTTTTGTTCACGTCTAATATATTAATGTAAGGTTTTATGTAAGGCTAATGCACCTAAAATATTTAAAATCATTCCTGCATGCATGCACTGAAGTACAAAAGTAGAAATGCTTCGGAAGTTTTACACCATGCACTAGAAATATTCTAAGTGTAAATATTTCGAAGCCAAGACCAACATCTTCCGAAACCAAAAGTGAAGTCTTCCGAAGCTTCAAAGACAAAGTCTTCCGAAGCCAAGAAGTGAAGACAGATTATCTTCTGGAGACTTTTGAATACATGCTTTCTCTGATGTACTTTACCATAAAGCTATACCCATTTCCGTTGCAACTCTGATCAGTCACTAACTTACATGAGTCAGTGAAAAGGTCCATGCTTTTGGTAAACTATACATTGAGGTTTTGAATCTGTGTTTTCTACTTTATGTACTTTTATTCTTTTTGTAATATATTAGTTAGTGAGCTATGACATGTCATAGTCATTAGTCTAAAGGCAATCTGTCTTTTGACTCTACATTTGATTTTGTTGTCTAGTTCAAATGTAGGATGTAGTATAAAGTATCTCAGGTTATTGTATCTTTTATTCATGTTTTTTACACTTGTAAAAGAACTTGAGAGCAATATACAACATTCTTGAAAAACATATACTTGTTGTTGTTTGTTTTTGTTCTATCTCATATTTTGCTTGTGTTCTAAGTATCAATATAGTGTGTTACCAGTTCCCTATTTGATCTATTAAGTGTTCTAAAACATTCACTTCTCATTGCGTGTTTGTGTTGTAAGTGACCAACCCCTCTAAACTGTCCTGCAATTAAAAAATTATAAAAAATAAAAAAAAATTAAATGAAAAAAGAAAATTAAAAGATATCGGGTCGTTAGGTAAGTCGGTAAAACCAATCACTCTTGGTGTGTGTTCATTCGTCTAATCGTCAAAACTTTTAGTGGCAACAAGCTGCAATAACATTTACTAACATAAGAAGTCTAAGTTATAAATCATTTAAAAGGTAGAGAAATTAGCAATAGACACCAAAAGAGACACGTAAATATTTTATAAACTACTCACACCAACAAATAATGAAAAATCAATAAGGAACAAAAACTTGGAGATTACACGTGATTTTTTAAATTGCTAAAGCAAGAAAATGAACGATGAGTCGCTTTTAATCACACAACAACATAAACTAGAAATTCAAAGAGCAATAAAATATAAAAAGTGAATTAGGGATTTTAATCTTACCATCATTGTTTGTTTGATTTCAAGGGGTTTTAATGGTGTGTGTGAGAAGATGACCGGTATTTGACTATCAAATAGAGGGGGATGATGGATTTAATGGTATTGAATGTAAGAGAGATGGGTTCACTGACTTACCCAATGATCCGATATCTTTTAATTTTATTTTCCATATAAAATATTTAATTTTTATTTGTTTAGTATATTAGATGTGAAAATTAAGAAAATGAAAAAATGAACCTCATGTGAGAAATACATAACCGTACATTTAACTGAAAGTTAGTATAAAGGACGATAGGTGTGCAAATATTTAAAAAAAAGGTCATTGGATGTAATTATTAAAACTATAGGACATGCCATGTAATTTCGTGCATTGATAAAGGACACAATTTGTAATTTACTTATTGGATCTAGAAAGGCCGTTGCAACCAAAACTAAACACTTAGACTATTTTTGATGCAACCTATAAATAACTTTCGAAGCTAAGTAGAACTTCCGAAGGAAATGGAGTTCTTCCGAAGACAAATTGCAAGATCATCTTCCGAAGTAAAAGCTCCAACTTCCGAAGACAAAGTCTTCCCTTTCGAAGTTCAAGACTTGGAAGAAATTAAAGACAATGACTTCCGAAGAATAAGTCCTCAAGCCACGGAAGAAGCAGCCTCTTCCGAAGTATAAAAGGCTTCGGAAGAACTTGTTCTTCCGAAGCCAATTAACCTTCGGAAGATGCTGCTATGAACCAATGGACATAAGTATGGTTTCTGACACTCCGCTGCAGACCTCTGATACTACATGACATTTTCATAAAAGGTCATGCAATTGACCATACGTTATTTCACTGTTTACCTTTATTTGTTAGTACAGTTGCCAATTTTAGTTGGTGACAAAAGGTAAGTCATGGACATGTCATGACCACCACATCTTAGATAAGACATTATCTAAGATACCGTAACTATAGCTTTGTAGTATCTGCTTTAGTTATAGGATTCCAGCTGGTATCAAAGTATAATCGGCTGTACGTGATAATATATATAGTTTCTCATTGTAACTCTTGTATCATGCTTGTAAGAGTCTTGTAAACTTAGAGTTGAGAAGTAATATATACAAATACCTTGAAAATTATTTCTTTGTGTTCTTGAGTTACTTAGTATATTATAATCAACTCTTTGAGATTCTGCTTTATCATAATCGTGTGAGTATAAGTGCATTTGAGAGAAAACCAAGTGTTTAGTGACATACATCGATCCTCCATTACTCTTGATGTTTAGAGGTTCCTTTTGCAGTAATAACTATTAAAACTTACCTTATAAACAACCCTAACATGTTTCCATTGTATATTAGAGAAGTTGTTAAATGTTGATAATAACTAAAAACCTAACTGATCATCAAGTTAATGGGATCAACCCTAGAAGGAAGTGTTGGGATCAACCCTAGAAGGAAGTGTTGTAGGACTTTCATACTAAAAAACTTCGGTGATGGAAGTATGTGCAGAATTAAAGCTTGATATTGATCCTTTATCGTGAAGTGAACAAGACTGAAAATATTGGTCAAGGTGATGTGTTGGCATATTTAACATTAGCCTACAATTAGAGCAATCAAACAAATATCAGGTAAATAACATTAGAAATAGAGGATGGAGATTGAAAAATTAAAAGGAACAAAACATGGATGATGTACCTCCGGTCGACAGTTAGCAAATTAGGGCAAATTTCTTTTGCAAGTCTCTTTATATCCTCTTCATTGTTGTTTGCATCGTCATCTACAATTGACATACCATGATTGTGGGAATCGTGAATGGGTTTGGGGGTTTGTTATTGTTCATTCGAGCGTGTCTTATGTATACAAAGATTGGTGTTTCATCTAGCGATGGAATTGAAGCGAGGGGATTGAATGATCCCTGTTGAAACTGACAGAAGATTGAGAATCACTGAAATAGAGTATGTAGGGGGAGAAAGGGGTGTAACGGGTTGCAATCAATTGGCATTGATCGACCAGTCAATTGGCATTGATTAAGTTGCGGTTATTGATGGAAACCAGTGCATGGAAGGGAAAGGGGAAGGGAGAAGGCACTATTGTAGTTAAGGTATAGATGCACAACGTGCCGGAGTTTGAATGAGGCGGAGGGGATGTATGCATCTCAAAAGACGTGTCTTATGAAAATTAGTAAATTACCATTTTACCCACCTTTCATGTATTATATAGTGGTATAGATTATCATTAATAAAACTTTTCTTGTTTTTAAAAAAAAGTTAACGGTTCATTCACATGCAAATATGTGTATTTTTGTAGGTCAATTTATGTATTTATCTTTATGAATGATTCGAAGTTTCTGAAAATTTAGAGAAATTAGTTGGTAGTTAAAAGGCGAAAATTAAAGGAAGAATCATAGTTCATTATCATATAGATTGTTTCCTAAATGTAAAATTGCAAGTACACTATCTAATTATCATATAGATTGTTTCATAAATGTAAAACTACAAGTACACTATCTAATGATTTGATGGATTATCCAAGTTGCAATAACTTTGTAAAAATGCACATACAAACACTTTTTAATTTAAGGGTAAGTGGATTTCAATAATCTTAACTTTTATTCGAGATTAATCCAAACTCAAAATATATCTATAGACACTTTTAACCTTAATCTTATTTTTTAACAATATTTTATTAACTGAGAGTTAACGCCGTTGGGTATTTTAAGTTAAAAAAAAGAATGATCAAGATGTTTTTTAGGGCAGGAGAAAAAGAGAGAAATATATTCAAAACACTATTCTTTTTATCATTACCGGATAGAATGAATAAAAGGAAATGTTTAAACACTCCATTCCTTTTTATCATTACTTGTAAAAAGTGACACACGTAACTAATATTATTCTACTATACTTATTTTTCTTCTTTCATCTCTTTTGTTACTTAAGGTTGATACATAAATTATTTTTTATCTTCAACGTTTAAATAAATTATTTTTTTCTTTAAAATATAAAAAAATTAATTTGTATCTTCAACATTGAAAATTAGGGTAACAAAACCGGTCATTTAATTATCTTAAACTCCACTTTTAAAAGAAAAAAAAATAATTTGACTTAATTACATGAGTGATCGTTATGATTAGACCTGATTTCACTTTTGATCTCTAACTGTCTAAAATTACAAGGTTGTTCCATAACTTTGCACAAACGTAACAACAATGGTCCTCGAATAGATGAATGTTAACTTTAACTATTAAATTTTTTAAAATGACTAAAATACCCTTTTACTTAAAAAATGGTCCCCGCCTAGATCATCATCTTCCCAGCCCACCCACCACTACCTTCATCCACCACCATCACTGGCGAACACCAACAAATACCTTCACCGGTGACCTGTCACCACCAAACTTCATTACCCCCACGTCTCCCTAAACTACCACTCTCGCTCAACTAATATGCCAACATCAACATCACCATCACACCACCACATCGCACCCCTCCATCATCATCGACCACCCTTCGAATAATGAACCAGATCTACTTGCGTTATGGCATATGACGGTGGTTGTCTGGTATTCTTCTGGAATTATCTTCCTTTGCTAGAAAAGATGACCAGAAAACTGAACTTTCGAGGAAGACAAGAATGTTGGGGTTTCGTGGGTGGTATGGTGTTGGTGGTGATGATGGTGAAGGTGGTGCTAGTGACGGTAATTAAAGGTGGTGTTAGTGGTTGAAGGTTTAAGGTGGTGGTGGTTGAAGGTTGAGGGTGGTGGTGGTAGTTGAAAGTGGTGCTGGTGGTGATCATCGTTAAAGGTAGTGGGGGTGATGGTTGAAGGTGGAGGCTTTAATGGTGGTAGGAGTAGTCAAGATGGAAAAGAAGATGTAATATCCTACATCGGTCAGGAAGGGGAACGAAAGTATCTTTATAAGGGGCTGGACATTTTCCCCTATTAGATGCGTTTTAAACCCATGATGGAGGTATTCTCCCTAAGTAGCAGATAATATCTAGTGTGGTTTCCTTCTTGTTACAGTTGGTATCAAAGCGAGGGTCGGGACGATGTGCCAATGAGAACGTTGGTCTCCCAAGTCGAGGAGGATGTAACATCCCATATCGGTTGGTAAGGGGAAAGAAAGTCTTTTTATAAAGGGTTGGATACCTTTCCCTATCGAACATGTTTTAAACCCAAGATAGGGGTATCCTCCCCAAGTAACGGACAATATCTGGTGCGGTTTCCTGCTTGTTACAATCTATTCGTCCGTTTATAGAGTCAAGATTCAAAGATATATACAACAATAGTATGCGGTGAAGTAAGCGAAAGAAAATGTGATAAAAGAAGCAAGGATGTTATTTAAATAATATTAAAGAGCAAGTTGTTTCTATGAGGGGAGGTACTATAGCTAAGAGTACCTGCTCTCAAGCATAGGATACAACTCGAGTGAACTTCCTTTCCTTTTTTTTCTATCATTGTCGGCACAATCACTAAGTATGTCAACCTGCTCTCTTCCACTTTTGTTACCAACGCCATCACCACCGCTAGGTTCAAGTCATCAATACAACCACTAAATCCTAGGTTGACCATCCTCGATCAACCGAATTTGTGCATATAATTTGTTGTGAGAATAAGAAAAAGAGAAAGGAGGTTGAGACTTAGACCTGAAAGACGAAGAAGGAGGTCTGAAAACGAGATCAGATCTCCACTTACACACCCAGTTCGGATGAGGATCTATTTTCAGATCTAGTGAGGCCTTTGGTGTTCCAACATGCAATCTAATGTTATGGTGGTGGTAGTGGTGTGGCCAACTGTGGTGGTGGCTGTGATGGTGTGTTTGCGGCAGCGATGTGGCGATGAGATGAGTCATACAAATATGTGATTAATCAATTTCACAAAAATACAAAAACATATGAGTAAACATATTATTATAGAGTTTTTTAGTTGACAACCTACAATTTTATACTAATTTTTATATTATCTTACTAAAAGGTTAGCCAAGAAATGAGTCATAGATCGTGGCATATAATTTATCATGTCGTGTGCATTGTCGCAGCAATGCCCTACATGTATCAAAACTAGTTATAACAACATGCCATTTACTAGCATATCATTCTTAATATAAAATACAAATAATGTATTCGCGTCGTCCTTACAACATAAAACATTGTGTGCATTGTCGCCACAATGCCCTATAGGTATCAAAACTAGTTATAACAACATGCCATTTACTAGCATATTATTCTTAATATAAATACGAATAATGTATTCGCATCGTCCTTACAACATAAAACATCGGAAAATAGAAAAGTAATAAATCCCAATACTCTTAACGAATCACACAATTATTCTAGATCAAAACCGACTTATAATTCAAATTTTACGCGTCTAAATGACTGATTCTTGGGCAACCAATTTTCATCCACTCTGTTCCTCCAAAACTTTCAACATTTAACAATATCGATTACGAACAAGTAGAACGTAAACAAACCAGACAACAGAACAACGAAGTACATATTGAACATGAATTATGGGGTTTAGAAATCCGACAACTAATAAATTGCTCCAAAAGAAAGAACCATGTGGAGAAACCACATATTCAAATCCCCCAATATTTTCCCACTCCATTTCTTGTTTAGCATTTTTGACAGGTAGAATTGCAACAAAAAGAAACCTACACAAATTAACCGACGTAAACGAAACCTCCATCGGATCATTATTCCAGTGGATGGCTAGGACGATCATATTGGAAGCATTAGGAGTCACGATGACATATATAGACGGGAACCACTGGTAGTCGTCGGTGATTTGTTTTGAACCGAAACTATTGTAAGGTATGAGACTTGTCTCACATTGGTTGTATGGACAATTGGTGTAGGGTTTATAGGCCAAATGGATTTCCTCACCCATCAGACTAGTCTTTTAAGTTGAGTTTTTTCGTTTGGTCATGATTTCATAAGAATCTATATGCATCGTGCTATTGGAAAGTTGGGCTAACTTGTGACGGTGAGGCATTTTGGTTCAGTGTTTGCAATTAAGTGTGGGATGAAGGAAGAAGTGAGGTAGTGGTTGTATATTATATATGTAACATAGTTACATAATAACTTGTTTATTCATATGTTTTTGTATTTTTTTTAAATTAGATTTCTATTTGTAGCACTTGCAACGCATGTTTACATTAGCAACCTTGATGATGTTTGGGCTTGAAAAGACTCCTCTGATGGATCATTTTTAGTCAAGAAGGTAAAAGATCTCATATCCTTTTTATCTCACCAGAATTCGTATTATGTTTTTTAATGAAATAATTATGTTCCTAAGAAAGTAAACATCTTTAATTGGTGGGCAGTGATGGCCGATGGGGAAAATTTCATCTTTTGATGCCCTTGTTCAACGAAACATTCAGGTTGCTTTCAACACGTATAAATTATGTTGTGAGTCGGATGAATCAGCTGAACATAGTTTGTTTCCTGTCGGGTTTTTAATTTGGTATGGTCTTTGGTCGGCCAATGGTGCAAGCTTCCTCCTATCTACGCCTTTTCCTTTAGAGACTTGCTCGAGTTGTATAAGACAGTTCCGGGCAGTGGGTGCAATCAGAAGATGGTTCATACCATAATTTTATTAACCTGTTGGTGCATTTGGAAAGAAAGAAACGAATGTGTTTTAACAATAAATCGACATCTCCTGATACTAGGGGTTCGTATATTGAAAAGATTGATGAGGGTTGGAAACATATGTATATATTGATAAGTTGTAGGGTTGTATACAAGAAGATAAAATGACGAGTCAAGAACGTAAGTAGAAATAAATTTATTGCATTGATATGGACGAAATTTAAAAAGCATCATGTTGTGAAAAAAAAACAGAAATTAAATTTATTATTTAATCAATTTTACATTTCATTTAATCAATGTGGTTTGAACGTTGTTATATTTTTTTACGGCTTGATGTTACCTTACATATATTATTTCACATAATCAATATTAAAACTAATTTACATCAACTTGTCATAGACGGAGCTCGAACTCTTGACATTAATAGGAGATCCGTCTCAGTAACTTCAAATAACTTTATCATTAGACCAACCCCACCCTGTCATACGTACTCTGTCTATGTACTAAAAAACATCCGTTTGAGCACCTATTTGTCTGTTCACGTTACTATAATTGAATTGTTAATACTCTAAAAAAAACGTTTTATGTCATAAATTCAGTTTACTTATAAGTTTCTAATAAAAATTGTTATCAAACTTTCCTCCTCATCCTCATCTTCCGACCTTTGTTTTTAATTTTGCTTTAATGATTGATGTTGCTACTTAAGTGTTGATGAAATGTTTGTGCAACTTATTATTTGTTTCTACTTGTTGATCTTCTCTCTATTTTTACACACATTGGTCTTGCACATCCACGGGAATAATAGTGGTAAAACTGAGTGTTGAAAGCCGGCGTAGTGCTAAAAAGGTTGTAGTAACTAGGTGGATGATAACATGCCCGTTGCGCAAGTGTTAAATGTGTTACGGTAAACAATCGGTACAAAATATTGGTTCGACAACTACGCAAGGCTCGAGATAGGTGTCTCTTAATGGCAACAAATTACAAAAATTTCCAAAGCTATTCATTCCCTTAGTGTTCACATATTGAAATCATCATTTGAAACGAATCTTCAGAGGGGATAAAATTATATTTTAAAACGAATCATCATTTGAAACGAATTTTCATAATCAAACCATCCATAAATCCCAGATAAACGAACCATCATCATCATTGCAATCTTATAATGTAGATACAACCGTCAGTCTCTAGTGTAACAATTATCACCATCATCGACACCAAATCAAAACTTAAAAATATCTTATTAGCAAACATAAAAAAAATGATTTACAAACCATAAGTAGGTCTCGTGTGATGAAAGAATCAAGGGAAGCCTTGTTGACACACCGACATTGGTGTCATCGTTCTTCGCTGGCGGCAACACTGGCGGTGCCAACTCGAGCAGGGACCCTGCTCTCTCACTCTCTAAAACAAAAGCACAAATGCAAACAAGGAAACTAGTTAAAAGGGGAAGAAGACAAAAGCTACTTCTCATGGTTGTACAAGAAGCTTGAAAATTTACTTGTTGCGATTGAGTTATTACTTTCATGATCAAATTATCTCTATTGTACAATTTCGTCTAGACGTAGATGTTGTTATAACTACTAAACTACAAGCTATTTACTAGCATGTGATTCTCAATATAAAGTATTCCATTAGTCATCACAACATAAGAACATTAGAAGATGGAATATAATCTCATCATACTTATTCTATATAGTCTAGTAAGGTTGCATAATTAAATTTATCGTAACACATTTAACGTATCACACTTTCTCCCATATCAACACCAAGTTAGGATTCAGTATTCTGATGTCTAAACTCTCAGTTTCCAGCAGCAGTTATCCATAAACTCTGATTTCTCCAAATCTTCCAACACTTAACAAGATCATCGATCACGAACATATAGAACATAATCGCACTAGACAACAGCACAACGGAGTACATAATCAACGTAAATTGCGGGGTTAAGAAATTCGACAGCTGATAAATTGTTTCAAAAGGGAGAACCGTGTGGAGAAACCACATATTAGAATTCATCCATATTTTCTGACTCCATTTCTTGTTTCCTGTTAGGGGGAAGATTTTTGAGAGGTAGAATTGCAGCAAAAAGAAACCTACGAAAACCAATGCAAACAAAACCGCCATCCAATAGTCATCTCGCACGATGGCTTCGGTTATCGAAGTTGTGGCGTTAGGCTTCACGATGGCAAATAAAAACAGGAACGAGAGGTAGTCGCCGGAGAATCCGTTAGGCATTTTGATTGGAGTTTTTGGTTGTAGGATAAGTTAGTGTGGGATGTATATATATGTAAGCTATTGTGTTGTGGTTTAAATGAAGTTTCTTGACAATTTGGTGTGTTTTTCAGCACTTGGAGTGAAACCACGAGGTAAAAGATAGTGAAATAAATATATATATATATAATTGCCAAAGATAGTGAAATAAATATGGAATATCACGATGTTCATTTTGATTCAATTTTTGTTATTAAAGAATCATTTTAATTCACTTTTTAGAAGTGTAATCTTTTGGTTTATTTACACAGATGCACGTGAATTAAACTCAATAAAAACACATCATGTGTTCACAGTCTCAATGATCTATATTTGTCGTGTATAAGTCATAAGTCATAAATTTTGTAGCTACATGTCGAAATCTTATTAATAAAATTGGTTGGTTGCCTTATTTTTCAACTTTTTTTATCACAAAAGTTGTGTGTCATTTTCGATTTTAATAGAAAAGTTTATGTTGTTGTTGTTTCAATTCGTTTGCCAAAGAACAAGATTAGGTTCTTTGAAGGTTTTAGTGGCTCACGACCATCTAATAAAGTTGCGTATTAAGACATTAAAATCTTTATCTATATCTTTGAATGAAACTACAGGTGACTTTAAATGTAAATGTGAAGCTAATGTAAACCTAAACTAGATGCATTTTATACAGAAGTACATGGGGGGTTATGGAGAGATATACTGCAACAAGAAGAAGGCTAATTCTACGATGTTACTATTCCCTTTGGAGGTGCATTTCGGGCTTTTGAAAAAACTGGTTCCGGTTATAGAACTAGTTCCGGGCTTTTATTTTTGGATAAAACCGGGTATTGAAAATCGAGTTTGGGTATAGGGTCGGATTTTGGATAAACAAACCCTACCCTGTGGAATTGGTTCCGGTATTGGTATAATCGGTTTCAAGCATTGGATTTTTAAAAAAAGAACAATTGCATATATTCTCTTCTAAACCTGGTATTTAGTTTTATATAAAAGTATAAAAACCGCCTCTGGGCTTTTAAAAACTTGGTTTGGGCTATTGGGGTTACTGGGCCTTTAATTTTTTTCTTAAAAACAAGGCCAGGACGAATAGGGCTACTTTTGTGCTTTGGGTTTTTGTTTTATTATTAACAAACTAGCCTTGGGTTTGGCCTTTGGGTTTTATAATTTTTATGGGCTAACTGGGCCTTTGATAGTTCGATCCATTTGGAATTTGCGTTCTATAATTATTTTAATTTAATGTATATAAACTATAAAACTATAAATGACTAAATAAGTAATAACCCACTTTGCAATAACCTTAAAATCTTAAAAGTTTACCATAATAAATGATTTTTAAACATAAAGTCTTAAAACATAGATGAATTATATGAAATAAAACTAGATTGTCTTCGTTTTTTAATCGTCTTTGTGAGTCATATCTTTCTTTCTTTGACGAATCTTTTGGCTTTGTTTTTTTAAACTTTCTATCTTCTTCTAGTGAACTTGACACTCCCATGTCGATCACATCTTCTTGTATCTTTGTTTCAATGACATATTTATTTTCAAGTGGAGGTGAATCTTTCAAATAGTCTTTTCAAGTGGAAGTATATTTTCATTGATTTGTGAGTAAGGCTTGCTATTCACAATGCCATTAAACGAAAAGACTGATTCTAAAGCTACTATAAAAGTTTGGACGGTTAATAATTCATGAGTCATGGTGGTTAGGATCGGAAATTGGAATTTCTTTATTTTCCAACAAGCCAAAATGTCAAAGTTTTCAAATTCTTCCTCTGAAGCAACAGTTGCTAGAATATACGTTGTAATATATATCCCGAGCTCGGTTCTTGTGGTGTGCATGATCACGTCCTGCTACGCCTATTTATATTTATTGTCTCCTCTTCCAACCTGTTTAATTAAAACAGCAACTTATGTTTTATAACCTAAGACTATTAGAGTATTAAGGGAAGTATTTTTAAGTCTTTTAAACACCCCCTTATTTCTAGAATTTCACCTTCGATTTAATGACGTCATCAAATTCTATTTATTAGTTGTATAACATTAAATTGAAGTTTATTAAGTATTTGGGAAATGTTCAAATAAAAGCTTTTAAAACTAAAAAAATATAAAAAATAATCTCAACCATCAATTTACTTAATAAATGACTGAGATCAAAATATAAGAAAAAAGTTTATTATTTTTTTCAAGTTCCTTCATTTCGTTCGTAACTTTTACATACGGTATTATTTTTTATAAAAAAATCCACCATAGAAACGAGTATTTTTTATCTTTAAAACGAGTAAAATATTGTTATATAAAAAGATAATATTTTTTATGCGTTTAAGTTCATTACTCGTTATTGTGTTAATATGCAGTCCATTGTGTCTTTTTGTTAGTTATTTGTATTTTTTAATACTATTGTCTTTTTTAAAATTATTAATTCTAAAAATATATAATGGTGAAATAACATTGTTATGTATCTCTAATATGTAAAACAAAATAATAAATTAATAACTAATTAATCTACTACGTTAAATACAATGATAAAATAACACAATGACTAATTGTGGTTATTGATAATCATTGTGTTTTTTTTATAATCATTGTGTTATTTTGAAAACTAGTAGTTTTAAAAAATATATTGTTGAAACAACATCATTGTGTATTTTTATTTATAAAACACAATAATATATAACAACAAATCTATATGATACATAAATAACACTAACAAAAATAACAAACTATGTTATCTTCAACACTATATGTTTTGAAAATTACACTAGTGAAAATATATCATTGTATACTTTTAATTTGCAAAACACAATTATAGATAACAAGTTTATATAATAAATAGAAACATTGACAAAAACAACGCAAAATTATCTAAAACGTAAAACTCAATGATGAACACATATAACAAGTGATGTAAAATCTATAACACAATGAACTGATATTTGACAAATAAACAAATAAGACACAATTAACTGAAGTATTAAACACAATAATCAAAATACCCATCATCTTTAAAACAATAAAATGACACATGTCAAACCTACAATTTTTTTTAACTTTTTAAATTAAATATATTTTTTACTATAACCTTACCCGAACATTTTAGCCTATGATTTAACTTATATTGACTATTGATCACCAAAGAATTCCTCGTATGAACTATAAATAATAAATGGAAATTTCATTCATTTCTGTTGAATTAATAATAATCTTAAAAATAATATTAGTCAAAGCAAGAAACTTTTTCTTAAACTTTGAAAATTCTCATTTTCACACAACAAAATTATCAATGACTTCGAAATTTTAGTATTCCATGAATATGTGACTAGTGCAAGTGTCATAACTCATATGTTTTTTACGTCGAATAATATAATAAATAAAAAGGCTAGCAATACATTAAAAACACCTCAAAAGGTACACAACAAAAAGAAAAATAAAACACCAAAATACACCCCATTTGTAATTTAGCCAACCAACATCAAAGGAAGATTAAAAAAAACCCTAACTGGAGCCTCCATAGTCATCTTGTTCTTGATCCATAGTGATGAAAGAACTTTGATATAATCGATTATGTTATATAAGGAGACTCCATTTTGCTTAAAAATGCTTTCATTCTTTGCCCTCAAAATACTCCAAACGAAACAAGAATAACAGGATGGAGCAATTTGTGTAACTCTAATTAATCCCTAAATAAAAAGGCAAAAATCGATGAGATTCGATACTATAAACTCGATCATTTGTGCTCATATAATGCTTGCAACAACACCAAAAGAGACGATGTGATCCATAGACTCATCTACCCCGTTTCACAGGCTACAAAGAGAAGATTAATCTTGAATACTTCTACGGAGAAGAGCAACCTTTGTAGAAATTCGATCAATTTCAAATCGTCTATTTAAAATGTTAACTTTGTTAGGGTCTCAACTATTCCAAATGAATCTGTAAAACCATATTGTTTGCTTGAGAGAATTTCAAGAAAACATCACACGAAACATCTCCCCACCTCCTCTCATCCTCTTTATTAGAAGACTAAAATGAACCAATCAAAGAAAGCAACCCATTATACTTGTTAACCTCTTTCACGGTGTGAGCTCGTTTCCATCACCAAGACCAAAACACAACATTGTTTTCCAGTCGAAAACATTCGCTAAGTAAGACCACTTTGTCTTGTTCCGCCGCAACTAGACATCAATTCAATCATTAAACATAAGTGGCAATCAAAACAATAGTACATGCTTATAAGTAATGTAATGTAATCTTTGAAGATGATGACACCATAATGTTATTTATTCTCTTTAAAATGTCCAGAGTTTGATGGATGACATATACATAGAGAAAAGTATTTTCCAAAGTATTTATTCACTTGATATTTACACTTTTGTAGACATTAAAGGCATAACTCGTTTCATATAATGTAATTACATCTCTTATATAATTACAACATCAATAGTTACTTTTCAAGTCATAACACCTCTATCCCAACACTACTCATACATTTGTTATAAGTGATATCGTACTCCATATTATTTTTTTGTTTTATAAGTCAATATTTATAAATATAGGAAAACTATTTAGCTTTTTTCCTTTTTTGGAATGCCGAAAATTATTTAGTTCAATTGTAAACTTATAATCTTTTATCAACAAACTCGAGTTTAAACGCATCAATATAAACAAATCAATCCAAACCACTTAACTCTAGACCCGACCCAAATCAACTCAGCTCGTTCACATAGAATCGCATACGGGACATGAGTCAACTGTCAAAGCAACACCCACTTTTCTCCGACCAACTTTTTCCAAAAAAAAAAACGTTAAAACAAATGACGTTCTCAATGACACAATACCCACCCGCACGTGCACATCACACGTGTCCACCTCTCATTAGCCAGCCGACTACCTACCTCCACGTCATCAAACCCTTGTTCCCCAAGCATATTCCTCTCTCCTCCTCCTTCCATGAAACTCACTTCTTCATCCACATTCATTCCCTCACGTGCATATACATATACTCTTCCTTATATATATACACATATATAACCCTAATCAAAAGTTCAAAATCCTAACCCTAATCAAAAGTTCAAAACCTTAACCCTAATCTCACCGGAGCAGCTGAATTGGAGCAATTGGAGGAAGAAATTAGCTTCTGAAGAGAGTGCGAATGACCGGAGATAGTTTGGAGTTGCCGCCGGGATTCAGATTTCACCCCACTGATGAAGAACTGGTTGTGCATTACCTTTGTAGGAAATGTGCTGATCAGGCGATTTCTGTTCGTGTTATTGCTGAGGTTGATTTGTATAAGTTCGATCCGTGGCAGCTTCCTGGTAAATTCAAGTTCCTTTTTGGAGTTTTGTTTGTTTGTTTGCTTTTCATTCGATTACGTTGATTGATTGAAGTTCTTATGTGCGAAATTGAAGAACAATCGAAAGATTCTGTGATTCTGTTTATTTCAAATGCTGAAATCGTTAATTTATCGTCACCATTGGAATTTAATCATCAAATTACAGAAAGTGGTAAAGTGGTTGTTACGTTGATTGAATTACGTCGATCAATTGTAGTTTTTTTTTTGTTGAGATTGAAGAACAAGTGTAAAATCCAGTGATTCGGTTTTGAAAATGAAGATGAATTCATCGTTACTATTCGAATTTAATCTTCAATTTTCAGAAATCGATTGTTGTTTCAAGTTTTTTTCACCAAATTTCACAATATCAAGTGTTCTTATCCGAAATCTGATGAAAAAATTGTGAGAATCCACGATTCTGTTTCAGAATTAGAGTTCCTTTCAAACACTTTCTGTCTAAATTGATAAGAACTATTAAATGATCAAAATGTTCGATGTGATCCGAAATGAAGTTACAGTGATGTTAATTTTGTTTCTGTTTTGATTTGAACAGATATGGCTCTGTATGGAGAAAAAGAATGGTACTTCTTTTCACCTAGGGACCGAAAGTATCCGAATGGCTCTCGGCCGAACCGAGCTGCTGGAACAGGTTACTGGAAAGCTACCGGAGCAGACAAACCTATCGGAAAACCAAAAACCATCGGAATCAAAAAGGCGTTAGTCTTCAATGCTGGTAAGGCCCCGAGTGGCGTGAAAACGAATTGGATAATGCACGAGTATCGTCTTGCTAATGTGGATAGGTCTGCCCGCAAACGGGGCAACAATCTTAGGGTACGTTCTTATCTTTCTTCGCGTCTTCGGTTTATTTTAGCAGAACAATTGAGAAATTTGATTACTATTTTATGAAGTTTTGTCTTATTTTTATTTTTATTGTTGTATTTATGCAGTTAGATGATTGGGTATTATGTCGATTATACAACAAAAAAGGCGTGTTGGAGAAACACGTAAACTCGGATATAAAGGACGCATCGTTTTCTGATATAGAATCCGATACGAAAACAATAATCACATCATGTTCTCCCAAGGGTACGCTATCGTCACTAGACCCTCCATCGTCGATCCCATGTCACATTGTGAAAGATGAATCTAATTTTGAAACATCGGAGTCGGGTCCAACCTTACATACGGATTCAAGTAAAGAGCACGAAAGAGAAGTCGAGAGTGAATTCAAAAAGTATGATTTTCAATTTGGTTACATGGATCCGTTTGACAACGATGTGTTTGCTGTTCAAACCCGTTGCTACGACTATCAATTCTCTCCGTTACAAGATACGTTTACGTTGATGCAAGAATCATTTCAAATGTAAAACCGATTGTAGCAACACAATAGGGATTTTGGCCCAAGTACCACCATTGTAGCATGACGTACAAGTTAAAAAAGACCGACCTACGAGGGTTAGACGTAAGTTTGTGTTCGAAAAGAAGTGTGCTTATGGGGTTTGAGTTCCAGTTAAACGGCTGCGGATAATTTTGTTAGCCCAAGTTGTAGGTTCATGCCATGTTAATATATCTGTAACTACGTAAGTTGATGTCATGTAATATTTTTTATAGGACGACAAATTTATACATGTAGATTTTTTTTTCTTTCTATTCGATCTTTATTCTTTATTCAGTAAAGTGTTGTACAAATTATATTAAATCATTTTGGAAATAAGACATTTAGCACTCGAAACATAATAACAAACTAAATATCATTGAGCTGCATCGAATAAAAAAGAAAATACATCAAAACATTAAATTTATCACGTTGACGCTAAGTTACAACTAAAATACTTTTTAAAATTTTAAGATTTTATGAAATTAATGGAAACTCTATGGAATATGATAAAAGAAAAGGTTTGAAGGTATAAGACTTTTTTAGACATCTTTATCGTTAAAACTTGTAAAAGAAAAATATTAGTGTTACGAAGAAGATCTGACATACATGTAAGATACATGGTTTTTGCAAGGCATCAAGCCTCTTATAGCAAAAACAACATTGTTTTACTCACAACATTGTATATTTTTCTTACGTTTACAGATTTGTTTTTGTTCTCCCAGTAAAGAGTTCTAAAAAAAATCATTGTGTATTTTACACACAACACTATATATTTTGCTCACAATAAGCTTTACATCTCTGCTTTTATTATACCAGTGAAAAGTTCTTAAAAAGAAATGTTGTTGTGACCAGATCGAACCGGTCGGACCAGGGATCGGCTAGGTGGTCGGTCCGGCCGGTTTGTCCCAAACCAATGGTCGGACCGGGAAACCGGATTTTGATTTTTTTTAATTTTAATGAGTAAAAAGTAGATGTTAAACCATAAATTAGTGTGTTGGATATAGAAAATATAATTAAGTTTTATATATAACTATAAAATACATATATAAACTACTTATATTTAATTATATATATAACTAGCTTTAGTAAAACCCGTGTATTACACAGGTTGAATAAATAAAATATTGATATAATAAATTTACTAATTACAATGATAATTTAAGATATGATATGATTGACATTACGTATCAGAAATGACTATAAATAATAAAACAGTTATATCAACTTTTTAAAAATTTAAAAAAATAAACACTTTATTCTAAAACGAACCATATAAAAATGTTATTTTTATAAAAAATTTCTTATAAAAATAATAATACACTGATATGAACTTTTTAATTTTTTTTAAAATATCATATATTTTAAGATATGATATTATTTTTTGTTTTAAAAAATTGAGTTATTAAAAGTATCAACTTATTTAGAAATAACCTTAATAAATAAGTTTCTTTCCTAATTTATTATATATTAAAATATATTAAACTAATTTTATTAATAATTAAGGTAATTATTTAATAGAAGAGAAAGACATAAAATTATTGGTGAGAATGATTGTGATGCTGACACGTAACACCCTTATTTACCATTTTATTAGAGTAGTAAGATAAGATATACTATATAATTATGACATCATCTGATTCTTAAATCCTGTCCAACCAGTTCGACCACCAAACTAGTAAGAGCTCTGATTCGACATCCGATCTAGTTTTGAAAACGTTGTTAAAAAGTGATACATCCTGATATGGCTACCACTTTGTTACATTCAGGTGTAAAATTTGCTTATATTTCATCTATTTGTTCGGTTAAAATTAAACAAACACAAACATGGCTCATTTGGTTTGTTTACAAGCTTGTGTTCACATCTTGCTCAAACAAGTGTATTTGATTAATCAAGAAAGTAAACCGGAGTACCGGACATCAGAATTAGACTGTGTATCTATGAAATCTAGTTGTAAGAAATGCATCAAACCAAAAACAACATGGCTTAAAAGCCAAGGCAAGGCCAGAAAAAAAAGATATGGAGTTTTTGTTATTTCTAAGTCCAAGAAAAACCCTTTAACCATCTTATGGCTTAAGAGCCAAGGCAAGACCAAACTTAGCACTCTTCTCAACAGCTTTGGTGTCAACTTCTCCTGAAATGGTGAAAAAGGACTTGGGCCGCCACTCATGCTGGATAAGAGTGTTTGCCTTCCCGAGGTTGTTGATACGAGCCTTGACTGTGGTCAATGGGTCCAAGGCATGTTGGGTGCCGACCGTGATTGTGTTTTCATTGGTTGAGAAGCTGTGATTTACTTCTGCACCAACTGATGTGTTGGTCAAAGGCTTCACAATGTGGTAGTATGATGCGTTCAGAGTCTCACCCTTGTCGTTCCTGCAAGTAGTATTGGGTTTGATTATCATACCAAGGGCATACGAAAGGAACTTTACAAACTCAACTAGAAGACAAACAGATCAAACGTCACCCGTGACATGAACTAGTGTTAACTAATTTAGATTTTACTATAGAGAAAATTGGATCAAAAACTTAATATATTAATTCATTAAAACTGAAAAAACAAAAGGAAGTACTTGGCAAGTCAATCCACCGATCCAACCTGTATTTGACTTGTCCTACTAAATTATCCATTTAGCAACATTCACTCTTAACATAAATTGCACATTTTAGTATTAACTTCAGCATCTATTCCTCTGCTAGAGAATGACTTGTCATTTATGATTCATTTACTTATGAATGAGTCAATTGGAGTTATGTTTGATAATAAGATGCTTGATATATGCCTCTATAGGTACAACTACCCTGCAAACACAGCTTTTAGATTTAAAAAGATTAACCACTCACAGAGTCAAAGCAGCAATAAGGTCCGCATTGGAGAAGCTAATTCCAGCATTGCATTTGGTGAAGATCCCGGTTTTGGTGTCGAAGGAAACATCAGTTCCAATAGCGGTGCTGGTGGTTCCCACCACACCAGAGAAGTTGACAACGGGGTTTGCAGTCAGCCCAATACTTGTGGATATTCCAGCATAGTCATGTAAGTATTGCAGTTCCAACTACCAGAATAGCAAGTAATCAGGCGGTTTATATTCACCATATATGATTCATCATATTAAAGTAACAGTTTAATTTTCGCATACCTTGCCAGCCCTTTGATCAGGAACTTTGAAGCTAAGGATTGCCTTCAGCCCAGGGGCAGGCTCATCAACCACGATGGTTGTGGAGAGCTACATGAATTTGCAAACAATATAGTTGAAGTTTTACAAGCCATATTCAACTTCCTAAATTCAAAATTTTAAACATAACATAAAGATAGCTTTTAAGTAGTAGAAAGTTGAAACCAGAATCCTTTGAGATACTACTATATATATCATAGACAAGTCAAAGAACTAAAGAAGCATTTTATTACCAAAAGTTAATAAATATCTTAAACCATGGTTGCAAAACATTTCAAAGACAATATATAGATATAATGATAATAAAGAAGCCTGATAGAAGAGCATAAAAAAGATTGAAATATGAATGACAAAAAGTATAAACCGTCCTACATTGGAATTTGTGTCAACTTTGATATCAGTAGTGATATTGTTCCTCCTTAGTTGGGTATTGACATCTGCAAGAAACAAGTCGCCCTTCTTTGTTCCAGACGATGTGATTGCCTGCATGGTGTGGAAACTGGAATATTAATCTAGTGCAACAAATACTACAGTTCATCACCAACAGAGACTACGAACAGAAGCTTTACTACAACTAAATAAAGAAAAGATCATATGTAACTACAATTTCTAACCATCCAAAACTAGCACAAAAGAACTTTAAAATCAAACTCACAAGATGTCCATTACATATGAAAGTATTAAACCATAGACCCATATCATTTGCTCAATTTTAATAAATCTTTCAACACATATGATCCTGGTATCAACAACAAAGAGCCTTAAATATGATGGTGGATAAGAGACACCACACATGAAAATAATTTACTGATGGTGGTTTTGGCATACAAAGTTAACTACATGTTAAACCAAATTTGTCAACTTGAATGCAATATCTGTAAAGCTATAAATAAGTATAATTCGTACTAGAAATGCAGACGGTCAAGACTCAAGATGACTGAATCATTTAATCCATTCCTTAAGGTCATAAAACCCCTAAATCAATTGCGATCATTAATAACCATCCCAAAGAGGAGATAATACTAAATCATTTTTAACATTTTGATAGTACATATCTACCAGTAGAAGAGAATGCGGACTGATACTAACTTTCTAACATACATATTTAACTTAAAGTTCTATTACAATCAGATTCTCCAACCACATTACACATATATAATCAAAAACAATAATCTATTAATTTTCTCTTAACAATGAAAAGATCAAACAGATTCACATTTACAAAACAACACGAAAGAAAACTCACAACTCCAGTAGGTGAATAGGTGGTGATCGTGAACTTATGATCTCCCTGGTAATCCCTGTACAGAAGATCTTCATCCACAACAACAAAAAAACCAAATCAATAAATGCAAATCCAACAATCCTAACATACAACCACATACACACACCAAAATCATCAAACTCAAACACACAAACGCATGCATCAATCAGACTATCACAGAACCACCTACATATACACAAATGTAGAGAGAGAGAGAGAGAGAGAGAGAGAGAAACAACCTCTGGTTTTCTTGCCAATGTCGGTGTATAGACCAGGACCTTTGACCATGATTTCTTACAGTGTGTGATGAAGAAGATGATTGAAAATGAATAATGGAAATGCTGTTTGATTTTTATAGGGTGGATGAATTGGGGGAGAATAAAAGCCCTAATGTTTCAGTGGGTTTTCTTTCACAGTGTGAGTTGATTTTGGTTTGTTTTGGACCGTTGGATTGAGACAAAAGATGGTGAAATGAGTTTATGGCCGTAGATGATAGGGGCTCTGGAGAAATAATTTGGTTTTGTAGGGGTAATTTGGGAACTCTGAATGGATGTCACGCGATTGTATCAATTCTTGGGGAAAAAGACAAGGATTATTTTATACTTTTTTGTGTGGTGATAATGACAATATTTTAACTTTTTAAATTTATTCTTCAATGTTTAGTAAAATAATTATTTAACACAAACTGTCAAAATTTTTAGAACAAAAACTTAAAAAAATTTTAAGCAACTTTTGTCAAAATTTTTAGAACAAAAACTTAAATAAATTTTAAGCAACTTTTAATTTTAGATCACATATCAGTTAATTTATATATTACTAACTATTTGCTATGATTAGTGGGTTGTCCAATATGTTTAAAATGTTGTATCAACTTTTGTCATTTTTTTAATTTTAACTTTTTTTTAATATTAATCCAATACTTTTATACTTTTATAATTTGGCTCTAATATTTTTTTATTTTTAACGTTGATGTCCTTTATTTTTCATATTTTATAAAAAAAGTTTACTCTTCGGTTTAATTTTACGAGTTAAATCAGCACAGCGTGCTTGTGTAGTTCGATGTTTTTACTCTTATATTTTTTTTGTTTAACGACTCTGTCGCAACACGTTGTTTCCAGATCGACCTACTTATTGTTTTATATATTTTACCTTCCGTTTACGCGGTATAATATTTGTACACCTACTTTTGGTTCATTTTTATTTTATTTTTTACTACAAGATTTTTGCAGTTTAGTGGTCACTGGCGGCAGTGTGTTATTAGTGTTATTTAACATGATTTTACGCTATTTGCTGCAACGCATGAGACTTAAAACTAGTTTATATTGATTTGTCATAAACAAAGTTTGAACCATTGATTATAAAAAAATATTTTTCACTCTAAGTTGAAATGATTTTATTTTTAAACCCGAATGTTCACCCAATGAATGATAAATAACCATAAATATTATGTGTTGATTTGGGAATTACCTTATATGTTAAAAGATGAAAGAAATGAACGATTGTTTACAAGCCAATCATGCAATAGAGTATAAGCGATTGATGCGTAGTCAGATTAATTTGTATGTGTGTTAATGTTAGCTTGTTTTCACATATGCCTTTAATATTATGTGTCTTTAATTTTAGGGGAGCTTCTACACTTAGGTATGTGTGTAGTCTAAAGTGATTTTTTTTGTTTTAGCCAGGTTTGTTTTTAATATTACGTGTACTTTGTAACACTAGACTAGACTAGCTATACTTGTTTCTGATCAGTTATTTATATTTTCTATTATTTATCATATTACTCGGTTTTTAAATTCGTTTCGATCCGATCCGAACAATTAAACAACCAGTTCAATATCTGATACGGTTTTAAAAACTAACACATTTGTCTAAGATGTGTCTATACTCTAAGCTGCATTAGTATTAGGGGTTTTAAACTTTTAATGGCTTTCATATTATTTTATGCTTACACGTATAATTATTCTTTAAGATCTTGTTTAGCTAAACATTTAAATGCTTACTGATTGGTCCCTGTGGTTTATGGCAAATTATATATTTGATTCTTAAACTTAAATTTTTATAGGTGTGGTCCCTAATCTCATTGTTTGCATTCTTATATGATCCATCAACTTAACGAGTTAGTTCAGGACGTTACACTCTAAAATTTAATAACCTTAAAAAGGCCTCCCATAAAAAAAATTCAAGCCCTTCGCTGCTCATCATGATACATTACACCTATGGTTTCTAGACAACTAGCTTTGGATCATCATAATTCTTCTTACTCATTTAACATCCTCTTTGATTTAAAGCCTCTTCATTATTTTTTATGATGCCACCTCATACTACTTTGGTGTTGCCCCACCAAACATGTTTCTTCTTTATTCAAAACTGTTACTTGAGGGTTGAGGCTTTCATAGATTGCTATTTTACTAACAAAGGGAAGAAGAAGGTGGATTTGATTGGTAGTTGAATTAAATCATCAAAGCATCAACTTCTTTTTTTGTGTATCTTGATGGAAAGACTTGCGTCAGCATAGAAAGAATTTGTGAATGGTTACATCTCTACACCCATTTTGTTAGAGTTAAGTTCATCTAGTAGTCATGGTTGGGTTATATGTCAATAATATAATTTTGATTGAATTCTAGATGTCTTTATGAGGTTTTGTCCGACTAAAACAATGATTTTGCGAATGATAAGATAAGATTTCTAGTTTTTCTGAATGTTAGATGACCTAAATACAGGGGAGCCGACGACCTAAGACTCGGTGAACGGCGGATGTAACTATAAAGGTTCTAAGGTAGTGAAATACCTTGTCGGTGAAAGACGTAACGATTTGGGCACTGTCTCGGAGAAAAGCTCAGTGAAATAGACATTTAAGTGGAGATGCGAAACTACTTGCACCTGGACATGAAGACCTTATGAAGCTTTACTATTCTCTAGGATTGGCTTTGGGACTTTCATACGCATCTTAGGTGGAAGGCGAAGAAAGCCTCATTGCGAGTGGTTCGAGCCATCAGTGAGATATCACTCTGCAAGAGCTAGAATTCTAAACTTGTGTCAAAACATACATGCCAAGGAACACTCTCAGGTAGACAGTTTCTATGGGGCGTAAGCCTCCCTAACAAAAGATTAAACTGTTAGTCTCTGTTGATGCAAGCGCAAATCCATACCAATATTGTTATTAGTTTACCATTTTTTTGTTGTTAATTAGGTTACCTTTGTTTCCCTCTCATGCATACCTGATAAAGACAATGCTCCTATATAGGATGCCCATGGGCACCCACGATTCAATGGGGTTAGTAATGGTTAATTCATTGTTAATCTTGTTGATTGATTAGGTATCCAAGCCATTGATTTTGTTAACTTATGTTGATCATCTCAATGATGCACGATGAAGGTTGCCATGATGATTGTCACAGGGTGGGGTTTGATTTTTGATTATTTAAAGTTAAGGGTAAAATGGTAAATTTATATGAACATAATAGAAAAGTTAACTCTTGTTAAATGTAGGGATCATATTTGAAAACAAACAGTAAAAATAGAGACTGAATCCATAAAAATTTACACTTAGAGATTAAATCTATAATTTGTTTCAAATCACATAAATCATCTGTGTAATTTACTCTTTACTAAAATTTCACATGTTATATCTAGTAACCCCTCGTGTAGTTAAAGGTGTTATTGCATAGTACAATTACAAATACAATATAATATAGTTTTAGATTATTAAAAGTTAATTATTATTTTTTTGACATTTATTTCCTTCAATGGCACTCCATTACACATTCAAGAATCTATTTAACAAACAACCACGAATCTTTAGCCGAATACTTTCCTATAAACAACCAAATGGCATCCTTGTTGCGGTCCCCATATGTTATAAACAAAGATCAAAGTGATAAGAAAAGACATCAACTCGTTATCTTCAATGGTGTCGCTTTCCATTTATAGCACACATTTCATCAACAAAGTGTGCATAATCAAAATCAAAACCACGTCATTTATCATGGGTTTTCAGTTTCTTATGATGATACTATTGTTCTGTCTTTGTTTCTTGCGGCCATGTAATAGTGAGCTTATAAAAGAGCTGCCTGGCCAACCAAGTAATTACTCAATTCCTCAATATTCCGGTTACATTGTCACGAACAAAGAACATGGCAGATCGCTCTTCTATTACTTCGTGGAGGCCGCTTCACCTAACCATTCTTCACTTCCTCTAACCTTGTGGCTCAATGGAGGTTTGTACATATGATAATATAATAACAATAATAATGACTAAGTCATTTGTCAAACGTTCAAAGTTTATAATTAGTATATATATTATTTTCACCCATTGAATATAATGTATATTTGAAGGCCCCGGATGTTCTTCCCTTGGTTTTGGGGCATTCATGGAAACCGGACCATTTCAAGTCAGTGAAGATGGACAACTTGTCTTGAATCAATACTCTTGGAATTTAGGTATAGTTTATGCATTATGAAGTAAATTATTCTTTTTATATATGTAATTAAAATCAAATTATATTATTTTTTAATTCATTGAATTTTTATTGACAGAATCCAATATGTTATATGTCGAATCACCCATTGGGGTGGGCTTTTCTTACTCGGAAACATATGAGGACTATATTGATTGGAATGACACGAACACAGGTTTGATTATTTTATGGTATATCGTTTATACGACATGTTTAGCAAACCAACTTTTAGATTAATTATTGATTTATTAACTTTTGAAAAGTTAATAAGTGTTTTTGATAAAAATTTAAAAAGTTGATTTTAAAAGGTTAATAAGTTACTTTTAAGAAATTAATAGGATTAAATTTTGAAAACTAACTTTTCAAAAGCTCTTTTAAAAAAATAAGTAATCCCAAACATGAGCAAAGTTAGATTTCTTTAAATAATTAAAAACCGTTTTATTCATATGTATCACACTTTAATATTTTATTTCTTCTTTAAACAAGTTATTCATTGATCACTGAATATACTATAATTCCTAATGATTCAGAAAACAATATATCTATCATAAATAATTTTATATTTAATGATTTGAATCACCAAGAAGTCATTCTTACCCTCTATATTTTTTTAATTAATATTTATTTATTATTTATATATATCTACTATAAATAATTTTATATTTAATTATTTGAATCACCAAGAAGTCATTCTTACCCTCTATATGTTTTTAATTAATATTTATTTATTATTTATGTATTCAAAACCACAGCTTTTTACAAATATTAGTTATGATTTATATTAATAACTAGGTTAAAATCTCGTGTATACACGTGTTAAATAAATTTACTGTTACATCTTTAATAATATACGAAGTTATGTTTTAAATATTATGGATTATATTAATAATAAGGGTTTTAAATCATTTGCAGCATCTGATAATTTGGTGTTCATCACAAAATGGTTAGAAGAATTTCCGTTATACAAAGATGTACCGTTCTTCTTGGTCGGAGAAAGTTATGCAGGTATGTTTATGATGTGTAAGATTTAAGATAGTTAATAGTTTTATTATATTTAAAAAATTAATTTAATGTTTATTGCAGGCCATTATATTCCACAACTAGCGGAACTGATATTAGATTACAACAAGAAACCAAACGTTACTCTAATCAACCTCAAAGCAATTGCTGTAAATACATTCTAACCATATTTATATCATTTAGATTTAAAACAAATTGCACAAAAAAATTATAAAAACAATTAGTAATTCTTTTAAAACAACTTTAAGACATACTCTATTAACCATCTACACTTGTATCTTTTAGGACATTAAATAAATAGCTTTCATAATTTTGTTTACTTAAAAAGACTTTTTCCGTGATTTAATATATATCTCACAATCGTACACGTTACTTGTTATTTATGTAATTTACTCTTAACAATATGTTTTTGTTAATTGTAAGCTTTTTTAGGTTGGAAATCCGTTATTAGACATAGACATTAGTGTTCTAGCGGGTGAATATTTATGGTCACATGGCGCGATATCAGACAAGACTTTGATGCTAGAAAAAACCGTATGCAATGATTCGAAGTACCTACGAGAGTATGTTCATTCGGGATGGTCTCAAGGTTGCAACGACGTATTCAATCGAGTTGAAAATGAAGTTAGTGACGATATCCAACGTGATGACATGCTTTTGCCCAAATGTTTGTCAACATCTTCGTCTCAACAATTTAGACCTCGAGGGTTGCACTCAAAAGTACATTCATCGGTACGAACATGCAGATCTTTTTCCTTTTTTGTATTTTAAAGTTAGGAATTAGACACATTTTAAATGTGTTTATTTAAGTACAGTTATATTTCAAAAACTTAACAAAGTAAAAAAGAAAATCTAACTAATTTTCATTCAGTCGTATAAAGTTTTATCACTACTAGAAACCAAGTATTTGTATTTTTGCGACCACATTGTACCTTAATCTATATCAGTCATAGTTTTTTAATAGGTTGCAAAACTAGCAATCACAAATAAGCAGTAGCAAACGGTTTTGTGGCCGCAAAAACAGTCGTCATTTTGGTTGTAGAAAAATCCCTTATCGTAGAATGAGATTAACCACATAGGTTTTGGCGCTAAACTTCTACCATAAAACACTATCTTGCAACTGATTTGTGAAAAAAAAATCGATTGCAAATTCCTAGTTTTTCGGTAGTGGTTATACAATTTTTTTATAAAATAATATAATTTTGATAGAATTTACACTAATTACTCATACAAAAATTATTTAAAAGACTATTTCACATCAACCAAACCTGATTGGATTCTGTATTAGAATTATCTGGTTTGAGCTATCTGACTTGATTATATAACCACGTTTCTAATAGGTTGATAGAATCCTAAGTACAGGCGATCCATGTTTGCAATCAAGGATATTTACATATCTCAACAAACGTGACGTTCAAGATGCTCTTCATGCCAACACAACTGATCTTCCGGGGCATTGGGATTTTTGCCAAGGGTTTGTGAATTGCAATGCTCTTTATGTGACATACTGACGTGATTACCAGTGATCAACTTACATTTTTTTGTAATATGTTGCAGGCCTTTAGTTTATCAAGAAGAGAATCTCGAAATAAACATAATTCCACTAGTAACGCATCTCTTAAAGTCTGGTCTTCCGATTTGGTTTTATAGGTACCTTTCAATTTAAAATCAATCAAAGCGTCATAAAAAGTAATTCCTTCTTTATAATAGTAAACAATGAATTTGTATGATTTTGGTTCATGACATGTTATTGAGTTTGATTTGAATAGATATCAAATGCATACACCATGGTTGGAACCTATATAGTGAGCTTTTACTTGCTTGGCTTGGACCATATCAAACCAAAACTAGCAACAAAATTCAGTTTGATTTGGTTTCTTTCATATTCTTTTTTATAATATCCAACCTTGAACTTGAAAGTTTGAATTCAACAAAACGAGTCATATATGTATAAACACTTATATAGCAATAGGGTTAGCGTATTACTATAAAAAAAAATAAAATCCCGAATGTGTTTTATACAATTTTATGCTATGAGATATAGAGTTTGAGCATTCACTATGAGTGTCACTTTATAATTTCAAAGAGTTAAAGTTAAATCTCTTTTATAAAGTCTTAATTTTATATTTTATTTCAAAAGTTTTTTATTTTTCTTAAAGCTATATCTTTTACTAAAAAAATTAAACCATCTATTGAAATTTCAATTCATTTATATTAACTCATATTTATTACAATTTCAAATTCAGTTATTTATAAAATTGTATAACATTAATATTATGATCATATAAGCAATTTTCTAGTTCGTTTATTCTTTTCTTATTTCTGTTTTCATTTGCTAAAGTTTTTATGGGTTTACATTTACTGTTTTATCTTGTATAGTGGTGATCAAGATTCAAAAATTCCGCTTACACAAACGAGGATTATCGTTAATAATATCGCAAAAGACCTTAACTTCACAAAGCTCACCAAATACAGGACTTGGTACAGCAATAAACAAGTAAGTATAATATATTGTTAGGTTAATTAATTTTGATGAGTTATATTCATCCATTACCATTCAAATCAACCAAGAATATAAACCAAGCTGAATCCAAATTGTGAATTCGAGTTTAGGTTTTGAATATTCGAATCAAGTTCTTATCTGAATTGAATTACAGATTCGGTTTTCCAAAATCGCATTTGAACCTATTAATTTCAAATTGTCTTGACATGATTATTATTAGACTTCAAATCAAACTAATATAATTTTGGCTTTTTTTAAAAAGGATTCATATTTATTCATTTTTCTTATAATTTGGGGTTTTGAACTAGCCCAAATTCAACCTAGATTCGAATTTTCGAATTTGATACCATTTTTCAAAATCGCAATCATATTCAAAATTTAAAATTTAATAACTCGAATAACCCAAAAACTGACAAATGAACAATCCTTTTGTATAACTCGATGTGGATGTAATGTCGCAGGTGGGGGGTTGGTGGCAGTCATTTGGGGGATCAAAAGATGGACACAATGTCACATATTTGACATATGCAACGGTACGAGGTGCGGCACATGAGGTCCCGTTCACTTCTCCAATACAAGCTCTCACCCTCTTTCGTTCTTTCCTTAACGGATCTCCACTTCCTCGACCCAAATCATAAAAGGACACCTCTTATATGCAATGCAATCGCTAATAATAAAAGAAATCAATAATTCGAATGTATTGTTCATAACATTATCGCGTCATATAATGATAACTTTTTGTATGAATGGACCTTTGTAAATGTATATGTTCATGCATTTCTAGTTGAATCTCACTTTCTATATTAATAACTAATTAACTATTATATAAATCATTTGAATGTTAGTTCATTTTTATTAAATTTATGGGCTTACACTAGCTCTAATGACATGTTAAACAACCCAAGATATATTTGCTTTGCATATGGCCGATCATTATATTCAAAGACTTAAACGACTAGATTAATGTAAGCTGTATGTAATAATGCTTAAGGCATTATTATTTATGACGAATGGAATGCCACATAATTAACATATAAATACAATCCATCTCGTATTAAAAGAATACATTTTGACCCGAACTCGCTCATACAGTGAGGGAACCATGAATTTTTTTCTATGGGGTCACTAATTTTTTATGATCAGATATATAGCAAAACAACATCAAATTTCCGGGTCATTCAATCAAGTTATGTCGGTCCGGGTCGGGTCGGATTGAACCAACTGTTCAAGTCATTGCGATCATATATAAGGATGAGAAACTTTTTAAGAGATTGAACCAATTTTCAAATCGAGTTGAGTTGGTTCAAGTTTTAACTAGAACCACCAGAATTAATAACCAAAATTAATGATTATAATCACTATAGTTTCTACGAAAATCCCTAATAACAATCAAAGAACCCAATAAAAATAGGAATGCACAAACACACACTCACACTCAAGAACAACATTATTTCTAGTAAATATGAAAGAAGCATCTTAGCGAAGAATGCAAACCTAGTGGCGACGTCAATTCGAAAGAGGGCTTCGTGTTGTTGGTTTCTTCAAATTCTACGACGTGCATAAGAGAAATGATAGTCCTCCGCCTCACTTTTGTGAGAGCAACGGTGATTTCCAAAGAATCTACTCTTTATCATAAACAAGAAAAAAAACATCACAAATTATAATACAACATACCAACATTACAAAAATAAAAAGAAGTATAACAACTAATGATCTTATAAAGATTTATTAAAAAGGTAAACTAATTGTTTAACTGTTTGGTTTTTAGCTCTTTTCTGTTTACATCTTTATTTGTTAGCTAGTCGTCAAAGTTCAATGCTTCAGATTGTCTACCTCCCTACACCAAACACAGTTGTTATTGACTATTATAAATTATTTAGCAATTTGCGTTGAAAACAATTTTTACTTGTTTCATGAATACTTTAAATCAATTTTAACTTGTGATGCTAACAGTAAGTTGTTTCTAGGGTTTTTGTGATCATCCAACTCAAATGTAACTTATATTTTTGTAACAATAAGTAAATACGCATGAAGCTTCTGCCTCAACGTGCGGAGGCATTTTCTAGTAAACTAACAACAACGAAAAGGAGTGTAAATCTAGGATTTGAATATTCTAATCTAGACAAAAATTTAATAAACAAAGAAACAACCAGAGTAAGGCTTGAAGTCTTGAACACAATCTAGAAAACTAACGTTGAACGGAGGAGTCGCCGAGTACGAGGAGTCGGAGCTTGATGGTCGCCACCGCCGGAGGTCTCGAAGATACTCACAATCATTGGTAATGGTTGATTGGGTTGGGGGAGAGGGGAGGCTAAGATTCAATCGATCAATATCGTGGGAGGGGTTTTTTAGGTTAGGGTTTAAATGTAAAGAAGATTTAAGGGTAAAATGGTAATTTTATGTAATAAAAAAGAGTTTTAAAAAACTTGTCCCTTGCTAGGCTCGAACCCCCGACCTGAAGTGAGTGGAGAACTTCTTACATACGCGTGCCACCAGTGAACTAACATCAAGAATCAATCATGTTTAGAACTTAACAATGCTTAATTGTTCACCATTTGAAAAACTATGGGTTCACTCAAAATTTCGTTATTACACGATACACTACTTGCTCAAAAATCAATGGGGTCACTTGACCCCGTACCCACGGCTGTAGCTCCACCCCTGCTCATACCTTAACCTTTGCAAAAACTAAAGAAATCTAAATGTGCTCGCAGTGACGGATCTAGAAGACTAGTTCAGGGGTAACTTATTTTTTTTACCGTACATGTAGAGGCGGAACCAAAAAATATTTACTATAGGGTCATTACTTTTTAATAATTAGGTTCTAATGAAACAACTTAAAGAATTTTGGGTTGTTCGATTGAGTCGAGTCGGAGAATAGACGTAATTAAATTGCATTGTAAAAAAACTTACATTTCGTCATAGCAAAACGATTCATGTTCTCTAAATTTCAAGTTTAAACAATAACTAGAATCAATAAATTAAACATAAAATATTTGTGATAAACAAACAATCATATAAGAGCATTCATAACAGATTCACACACTATTTGCATCATCAATTTTTATTTTATTATCATTCACTTTTAAAATTGAGTTTTGATAAAATTTTATAGACGTTTGAATATGAACCATACTTTCATCATTCTAACAATATTCCTAAGTTTTCGATACAAATTGTCAAGGTTTTTAAACAAGAAACAACAAAAACATCAATTATTTCATTTTCTTTCTTCTTTTTCCTTTTTTTGCATAAAAGAATAAATAAAATGTGTATCACCATTGAAAAAAGGGTATTGTTTTGTTGTGTTATATACTAGTATTAAGCTCACCCGCGTTACAATGAAATGCGTAAAATCATACTAAGTAATATTAATGACACACCACCATCAGTGACTACCAACACTGAAAAAACCAATAAAACAAAAAAATAAATAAATCGAATGAAAAGTAGACGTCAAAACATTGAACCATACACTTACGCAAGCAAAAAAAATAAAACAATAAGTAAATTGATCTAGGACCAACGGGTTATGACATGACCGTTAAATTGAAAAAAATAAGTGAAAAATGTTGAACCACACACGCACGTTGTGGCGTGTTAATTCGTAAAATTTAGACCGAAACGTATAATAGAAAATTTGTAAAATTTAAAAATTATAGAGGATCAAAGTTGAAAGTAAAAATAATATTGAGGCTAAGTTATAAAAGATATAAAAGTATTAGGTTAAAATAAAAGGTTAAAGATTAAAAAAATGAGTACATCCCACAAAACACATAATATAACTTATAATGCATACAAATAATTAGTATATATAATTTTTTGATTGGGCTTATTATTGTATTGTGTAGGGTAATGGATATTTTGAGTTTTTTTGTTGTTTGATAATGGGTAATGGGTAATGGTTATTTATGTTTTTATAAAATGTATTGTTTTTTTATAAATGATTATACTTTTATTTATAAAATTAAAACTTTCTATGAAGTGTTGAGTTTAATTTTTTTTAGGGGTAACGTAATTATTTTAAGGGGTAACGTAAAACCAAAACTTTCTTTTTATATAAAACCGTAAAAAAGTGTACACTACCCGTAACAAGTTGAGGGGTAGCGGAGGCTACCCCTCGATTACACATATGTCCGCCACTGTGTGCTCGCACCTCTACCCGTTTAAAGAATGATGTAATAGACCAGAGTAGTTATGAAACATTTATAAAGAAACACAGGTGCCAATAAGAGGGTACTTATGATTTCCTATCGATGAACTTTGATTTAGTGATAGTTTGAATGGTGATCGTGAACATTTGCATGCTTAAATGTGGGATGTGTAGTTGATTTAGTAATACAAAGAAGAATATCCGCTAAGAAGAATATCAACTAAGAAGAATTAGGTAACATTTTATAATACTCAAGACTCTTGACACTAGTCATACAGTTCTTAATAACTAGACAATAAATGATTGTTGTTTAAATTAGGGATTCCGGTTTTTGATCCTAAGCAATTATCCATTATGTTTGAACATTGAATTTGTGTTCAAGACTAATTTATGTTTTTTAGTTTGTATATTTTATTGTGATTATAATCTAATGAAATGTTAGGAGCCAAAATTTGGAGGAGAAAAAAGGAAAAAAAACTCTGAAGAAATGTTATTTGATTTGCTCGTTTTAGTTCGGATTATTGGGAATAATCCAAATACGATTTGGTGAATTCGGATCGGATACAATTATCCTTGATTCGTTAAAAATTTTGGAGAGGGTCATAATTTTTCAAATCCGAATAAACCAAATAAACCGTTATCCGTTATCCGATCGGATTAACACTCTTACTAATTTGTTAGAATATATGGCCATAAAATTAAATTAGACCACATGTATCCAATAGGAGCTTGAGAACGTAGGTTGATATCCTACATGTTACTATGGATCCTTTATTTGTGTAATTGGAACCTCGGTGTGGGTTTGATCCAAACTTCTACATGACTGTTCACTCTTATATGAATTAGATATCACATATGTGTATTATTTCTCATGTTTTTGATGTGTTGATGTGTGCACTTGGAAACTTATAGTTAGCATTTACAGTCATTTATAAAAGTTTATTAGAGTCGGTCCCAAATTTTTTTTAAACATTACAAAAATATACATTGTGTCAGTGACATGATTGATATATAATATTGTTTATAATAATACGATTGGGTATGAGTTTAATCTAAAAACATCATGTTATAAACTAAGAGACCGCACATTTTTCTTTTACCTCGAGACTTGATCGCTTATTGTTAACAATGTGATAGCTAAGTAAGTACTTTCTTTTAAAACACTTCAAAACATAAAAATTCACAAAAAAGTTGTCATTGGTGTACGACACACCATGTAGAGTACATGTATTCCTGGCCAGACTTAAGAAGAGTGTGAAGGGGTCAACTGACCCCGTAGATTTTTCTTTTTATGTGTAACATGTATTGACGTTTTTTATTGACGCCGTTTATTTTTAATATTGGCCCTTATAAAAAAATTCACGGCCCCTAAACCCCATTTTTATTGGAATGTTTAACCCACTAAAATTAAAATAACAACTCGCTTAGTTAAGAAAAGTAATATCATAATAATCACCAATAGGTTTATTTTTCATTTATTTAATTAAACACCTAACACATATTTCATTAATCGATTAACATTCCGTAATTATCTCTAAATTCTTTTAGAAGAATACCTTAAACAATATTTGCATTTGCTACATTGAGAAAAACGTATTTAAGAAGGTTTCGATTGATGACATAGTAGATATTTTTCAAAAGATGAAGACACAACAACCATAAAATGTAATCTGTTTTACTTTCCAATGAAATTGTATCTTTGTTGAATGTTTTATAATGTGATTGTAATTTGTTTTGTGTGACTTGACCGTACCCAAACCAAAAAATCTAGCATTGAGTTGAGATATACACGTCTATTCGAAAACTGAAAAAACCAACCCCGGAGAAAAAAAAATTTGGGTCTGCCCCTTGCATGTATCCCCCTCGTTATTAGAGATGTACAAACCAGATTTTTTCCTAAACCGGTCCGGGTTCAAAACCAAACCGGTTTTTTTGGTCACGGGGTCAAACCAGTTTTTGTTTAAACCGGTTCGGGTTACAAACTGGTTTGACTCACTGAATACTCGAACTTGTCAAACGGATTTGGACCCGTTTGAAACTGGTATTTTTGCCGGTTTTTAATTGTAAAGTGTGTGGCTACCAAACCGGTATGCAAACCGGCACTTCGGAACATGTTGGGGACCAGTTTGAGCCAAACCAGTTTTTTTAAACCAGTTTGGTATTTTTGATCATTTTTTAACCGGTCATTTTATACACCTCTACTCGTTATGTTATTTACATCGTATGAGCATACCACATATATTCTGGCGCAAACCCAGTTGAGATTTTCTAATTGGCGTACGGTTACGTCTGTCTTGTTACATGCTAGAGCATATCTTTTTTATACTTGTTTCCAGCCATTTATTTTCAATTTTGTTTCTAACATAATTACACTGATATTTTCCACGTAACTTTAAATACACATATTCAATAGGGGTGTTAAAAATATCTAAATCCGAAACCAAATCTAAATATCCGAAATTCCGAAATTTGGATATCTGAAAATTAGAATATTAGAATTTTCGATATTTGAAATTTCGGATTCGTATAGTGATTTTTAGAATATTCGGATATTTCGGATATCCAAAATATTTTTATAAAAAAATTAAAATATTAAATATTTTGAATATTTTCGGATATTTAAATAAAAAAATTTGGATACCTGAAAAAATTTCAATGAAAATTATTATATTTTTATAAAATTTATTAAATTATACAATTTTTTTAATTCGGATATCCATTATCCGAATCCAAAATTTCGGATATTCGAAATTCGGATATCCAAAATTTCGGATATTCGAAATTCGGATATCCAAATTTCGATTCAAATTAAGATAGCGAAATACACTATCCAAAATTTTCGAATATCCGAATTTTAACACTCATAATATTTGACACAAAAAAGTTATATTAATTCTTAAAAAGGGCTAAATGGTTATCTCCCTTTGGAATCTTTGGATCTCATTTTTTCTTTTTATGTTGTTTCAATTTGAGTTGGTGAGATGGAGACTGGTTAGTCCGGTGGAGAATTGATATCAAGAGCACAAAACAAAACACACAACTTATTGAATAAACTCACTACTTATGCTAATGATAATAACTTAAAATCGTAGTACATAAACTCTTGTGCTATAACCTCTGTATTAAGAGCGTATTTATAAGAGAAATCCAATCTGGTCATACAAAAGTGACCATTCCTAAAATTACTTTCTAACAAACTTTGTCATATAATTTGATCTCAACAATTGATTAAAAAGATTAATGATTGAGATTATTTATTATATTTTTTAGTTTTAAGTGTTTTTTTATTTGAACATTTTCCTAATTAAAAATCTAAAAAGAGAACATATAAATGCCTTTATAAATTAGAGTAAATTGTATTTTTCGTCCTTTAGGTTTATAGTAAATTTCAGATTTCCTTCTGAAAGTAAAAAAATATTAAACGTCATTTACGTTTAAAAAAGCTTACACTTTTTGTCATTTTCACTAACGGACGTTAATATTGTTAGTTAAGTCTAAATAATACACTTTGCACATGAGGGTAATTCAATCATTTTAGCTCGTACGAATATCAAAACAATAAAATCACAATTAAAATT
>BJCM01063942.1:0-19179 GCA_018326385.1 Flaveria bidentis
ACCTTTAAGATACCTGAATATACGTTTGACAACAATTAAGTGTGATTCTTTCGGGTCTGATTGATACCTTGCACAGACACAAACAGCATACATAATGTCTGGTCTAGATGCAGTCAGATACATCAAAGAACCAATCATTGATCTGTATAGAGTTTGGTCAATAGATTTTCCTTTTGGATCAGGTTCAATCTTAGAACACATCTTTTTATGGAAATTAAATCATACCCGATATTTCCTCTTTTTCCAGATAATTAATCAATAAATACTGTACAAATCATTTATTATTTTCATCATCTATGAAATCGATTCCTTGATTGTGTTTTTCTATTAAATACTTAGTTTATATTCAAATTTTTACAAAAGTTACGGGATTTTATAATCGACTCCTCTCCAGTTGGTTTGATTTTAAACAGGGATCATGGTTAGCTCTATGTTGTATTATCTCGAGTTAAAAGTAGATAGATAAGTAGGTAGATGTTAAAACTTAATGATAATGATGGAAAAATAACCAACAAAATATCAATTGTTGTATACAAATAAATTTTCGGATGTTTATGAATTTGAAATATTATTTTTCATCTTCAATTTAATTTGTTTATTACTTAAAGTTTTTATTTACAAATTTATTTCATTTAATATTATATACTATTTAGACGTATAAATATTAATAGAGAAAACCTACTAATATTAGATATAGTTTATGTTAAAAATTATACATAAAAATCCAAATACAAAGTATTATCAATAACATTATAACTTACGTACCTTTTTAAACAATAATAATATTTTTTGATTGAACCCGTGTGTTACATAGAACTTTAGCCTAGTATATAATATACATATCTTTATTTCATTCTCTTAGACAACCTGTCCTAAACAATCTAATTTTCAAAGTACATATATAAGATAGTTACCGTTTCTTTTAAAGGACAATATCTAAAAAATTTAAACAATATAATGTAAATCATGAGTAAAGAAAATATAGTTTTTAAGTCATGGAATGAAACAAAGTGAAAACTGAAAACTGAAAACCGTAACCAGTCATCGTGGAAGGTAGGA
Source organism: Flaveria bidentis (assembly GCA_018326385.1). Taxonomy (NCBI): domain Eukaryota; kingdom Viridiplantae; phylum Streptophyta; class Magnoliopsida; order Asterales; family Asteraceae; genus Flaveria; species Flaveria bidentis. The sequence goes on from BJCM01063942.1 coordinate 1,060, forward strand.
ATTGATACGTCATCGTGGCAGCCTCTTCGTTTGCATCTTTGAACAATTTTGGGGTCTTTAATTACTCCAAAACAATTGTTTATTGCGTTTATTAAAAAAACCCTAACCAGTCAAACAACCCAACTCGTCTAATCAAGTTATATTATTTCCAACAATGTTAGTTATAAATGGAAATCAACTATATAAGTTATATTTATTTTTAATTTTATTTACAAGTTGTTAAAGATAACTATTAATTATTACTAAAAAATAGGGAGAATTACATATTTTCCCCTAAAAATATCATCAATACATATATACCCAACTTAAAATTTTAATTACATATATCCTCTTGTAAAATTTAGTTAAATACATATATATTCAAATTAAATTTTTAATTACATATATCCCCTTCTAAAACTTAGTTAATTACATATATACTCAAATTAAAAGTTTAATTACATATATTCTCTTCTAAAACTTAGTTAATTACATATATACTCAAATTAAAAGTTTAATTACATATATCCCCTTCTAAAACTTAGTTAATTACATATATACATAAACTAAAAGTTTAATTACATATATCCGCTTTATTAAACCCAAAAAATTACATATTTATCCATTTGATTAATTTTATTAAAAATAATTTATATAATTAGTATTTTACTTTTATTTTTAAAATATATTATTATATTTTTTTACTAGCATTTCAAGTTTTGATTATTTACTAATATTTGTATACTAATATTTTTTATGTTTTTTTATTCTTTTACCTTTTCATGCTAATATAGTAATATTTTCAGGTTTTTGTACGAGACACTTCCAGTCTCATTATGCAACATGATTCGAACACAGAATATTATGTTGTATAATGAGACTGGAAGTGTCTTGTACATGTATAGAAAAAAATTAGCATAAAAAAGTTAAAAACACAAAAATTAACATAAAAACATTTAGTATAGAAATATTAATAAATAATCAAAACTCAAAAAGCAAGTAAAAAAGGAAAAACATAATTTTTTAGTTTAATAAAAACAAGAGTAAAATATTAATTATATTTGTTATTTTTAATGAAAGTAATAAAATAGGTAAATATGTAATATTATGTTTAATAAATTGGATATATGTAATTAAACTTTTAATTTGAGTATATATGTAATTAACTAAGTTTTAGAAGGGAATATATGTAAATAAAGTTTAAATTTGAGTATATATGTAATTAACCAAGTTTTAGAAAGGGATATATGTAATTAAAATTTTAAGTTGGGTATATATATAATTAATGAAGTTTATAGAAGGATATATGTAATTATTCAAAAAAAATATGACGTGAGAGTGAATATTCAGTGTGGAAGTATGGAATCAGACCTTCTAAATGTGAAGACGTATGAAAAATCAGTACAAATTAATGTGACGTGAATATGCAAATATAGGGATATATGGAGTTCGGAACCATACCTAGTGTTAAGGTGACTCTTGGATATAGATTCTAGTCGTATAATTAATATGTGTGAAAACGATAATGAAGATAGTTAATTTCTTGAACATAATTTTGTGCTCTTACAATTTTATAAATTAATGTCAAATTATAATCATGCTCTTCTTCGTAAATGTATTAAAATATAGGATAGATACTATCAACTAAAAATTATGAAGAGAGATAAGAAATATTAAAAAAGATATAAACAGTAAACAAAAATCATAGTTGTGACAAGCACTTCCCGGTTAGGTTAAAGGGGAAATTTTTTAGAGTCGAGATATGAACGACTATGCTATATGAAACAGACTGTTGGGCAATCAAGAACACATATGTGCACAAAGATGGAAATAGCAAAGATGATGATGCTAAGGTGGATGTGTTGACACACAAGGTTAGTTTGGATAAGAAATGAGATTTTTTAAACGTAGGTTAAAGGTGGTTAATGTAACGATAAGATAAAGGATGTGAGATTAAGATGATTTGGGCATGTTAAAAGGAGACAGATGACAACACCAGTTAAACTGATAAAGACATTCATTGTCGAGGGGAGGAAGTCTACATGTAGGCCCAAACTGACTTGGAAGAGAAGATTAACAAAGATTTGTTGGAATTACACATCTCCAAAGACATGCCCAGGTTAAGAGCATGTGAAAACATAAGATTAAAAGCAAGAACATCTAGATAAGGGTTTAGATGTGTTTTATAGGGGGTACTATCTATTAACCTTCTATGTTAATATATGAATCCTTATTGCCAATTTGGCACTAGCTTAGTGTCATTATTTATTTTTTATTCATAATTTTTTTTGTATTGTTGCCACTCAATGCTTCTTGTTGTCATATGTATAGTATCCTAGTATTGATCCTTGTATTATGTTGATTACTATTTTCTACTTCTTGATCATTATCTAGTGTTGTTCACATTTTGCTTCTTGTTGGTATTTCTACATTGGTCCTTCATTGATTTTATTTTGTTGATCAAGATGTGTCTTTGTTTATATGTTGCCTGATCGGGTATGGCCGATTTGTGATATATTGTTTGTTGATTGCAAGGTTCAATATTATGTTATTTTCTTATTGTGTGTTTTGATTCTATTATGTGTCATGAAGCCGGGGGTCTCGCTAGAAGCAGGCTTTCTATAATTTGTGATAGGGGTAAGATTTGTTTACATCTTATCCTCCCGACCCTATCAATATCTTTGGTATGAATAAAAGATACTAAATATGATTATGGTAAACAAAAATCATAATTGAATATTCATTTTCCATTTATCTAAAAAAATGTCACGACGACACACCACGTCATGTAAAATTGGTATGAAATTTCACACCATCACATTGCCTAGGTCCATGTATTGTCACGTCATCTATAAATATGGAAATATGGTAACGTAAAAAACTTTCCTACCAAATCACGTAGAATGTAATTACAAAATTATAGGTGTCATTACACGTAAGCATTTTAAAAAATGAAGTGATTTATAACTTCGTTTACTTGGCAAAACAAATTATTCATATTGAGAATGATGAAGTATTTTTTATATAAGTAGGAAATTGTTCATTTAGTATTCGAAAAATCCTTTCGTTCTCGAAGCATCATGTAAAGAATATAACCTTCATGGTTCTAAAGTGCTACAAACAAAATCATTTATTAATTTAAAAGATTTAATTCAGTATATAGTTTTATGGGTTGATAATGATCAATTGTCTATGAATATTAAGCGGTATAAGTATTTATAACTCATAATAAAAGACTGATTATGGGTACACATGATGTCTTTCTAGGACGTCCACCTGAAGTGTCACATGTGCATTGTCATATGTCGCTACATACTTTAATCTTGAGTTACTATAAATTTGAAAACTATTAATTCATATCAATTACTATAAATATTATATTTATGATCAATTATTACTTTTAATTTGTTTGATAATTTTTTTATAAAAAATTGTTATTTATGTTAACAAATAATGATTGAGTTATTAATTTTAGTATTACTGTTAACAAATTTTATTTTATTACAATAAATTTTTTTGTCATATTTTATTTTGAAATAATACTTTTCTCTTAATTAATTTTAAATTCATGAGATTATTCATATTTTCGATATTGTTTGTTTTTTAATAATATTTCATTGCTATGACTTTTACTCATCTTTTATAACTTTTAATATCATTACATAAATACTTTATGAACAATTAGTTTTTAATTTTGTCATATATACAAATTACTGTAATTTATTTACTCATGCGTCATTTTAAGTGTTGGTCAATACGTGTAACATACGAGTCAATATCCTAGTGTTTAATAATTTGAGTAGAAAAGTACTTTTCAAACTATTTTGATTCCAAGCGTAACTACCATCAAAGGCCCGTATAATATGCAAGGACTAGAAGTCAAAATAAGTAATTGAACAATAATTGAGTAGTTGTTTAACAAAATAGCCTAAAATGCATACAATATTTTACATAGTTAATTGTATCAAGATAAGGTAAGGGTGCGTGATCCGACGAAAAAACACAACATATATTCTTTTTAAATAAAACTAGGTTACTAACCCATATATCAACATGTGTAACAGAAAATACATAAAATTAATTATTTTTTTTAGTTTAAAAAATTATTATCATATTAATTCATATGATATGTAAACTTTAAAATTTGAGTTGTGATTATTCAAAAAATTAAATTCTTGACTATTAGAATATTATTATCATACTATATATAAATTTATTTATTTAAATAATATGAATAAATTTGTAAAGATTGACTTAATTGATTTTTTATATGTATTCCGTAAAATAAAAATTGAAAATTAAGATTAAGTTTGGATAGTTTGACATAATTGATTTTTATTTAATAATAGGTTAATTATGATGGTAACACGTAAACAATTCTATATGAACACTTTAGAAAGAGGTCATACGACACCTAAGTTAATCTTTTATTATTTTTTTATAGATATATAGATATAACCATAGCTATAAGCCTATAACATACTCGATTTAAAGATAATTTAATGCTCGTTTTTGGTGTGATTCTTTACAAATAAAATATAACAATAACTATAACATACTCAAAAGTTTATAAGGGACCAGTGAAATATAACCAACTTTTTTGGAGTTGGATTTGAGGTTAATCCATACTCTATCTTTTCACAGCGAAACTAGAATGCTGATTTGTGATTTATGTTAACTTAATCAAACATGCTAGAAAATCACCTATTATCTTATATGTGTATAGTCTGTCAATACTAATAAAAGAAATTTTTTGTATGTCATTAACACAATTTTAGAGCAACTAAATTCTATTTTACCGTTTCCCTCTTCTAATAAATATCATATTAGATACAATTGATATTATTTAATATTTTTCATATTACATATATAATTTTTTAAGAAGAGATCTTTCTACAATGCAATTCTTAAAGGAATAATTATTTTTATAAAACAAAAAAAAATTTAAACAAAAAATTCAAACTTTTAAAAAACATAATATATTTTAAAACCTGTGGCTTTTAAAAATAAAATTCCGATGAAACAAAAGTAATTAAATTTCAAATTTATAATAAAAAAATTAATTAAAATGGCAACTTTTTTAAAAAGGATTTGTTTTAAAACAATTTGTTTAACAACCAATTTAAAAAAACACATAAAAAATTAAAATAAGATATTGTTCTTTTATCACTCATACGTAATATCAATCATGTCTTATATATCAAAGACCGTTTTATAATTCATTAATTTTATTAATAACTATTTAATATTTTACTTATTTAACACGTGTTATACACGTGGTACTAACCTAATTGTATATATAATATCGTCTTAATTTGGTTTTATTTGATGAAGTGAGATTGTTGTTATAGTAATACAATTCATATAATCATGTGTGTATTATTAATAAAGCTTACAACACAAACCAAAATATTTTTTCATATTATTGGTTCGACTTCTAAGTTGTTAATTGAAATATTAATCGTGTGAAGCCATAAGCCTAACTGATAAAACGTGTTCAACAAGCTCCACAATAAGTATTCCATATCTTTGATGATTATATAATTTTTAAATATGAGCCAAAAAATTAATTCCAATAGTAAAAAATAAAATAAAATATTAAAAAATATCATCAATATTGTTAACAACCAATAGTAACCAGAGTGTAGAATATATTTTTAAAAACAAATGTTTAATAACTGTTAAAATACAAGTATAACTCTTTTTCCACGTATTACTACTACTACGAGATGATTAAATAGTTTCCTGTTTCGTAGAAGAAGAAACTGCACTAAAATAATATGAAACGGCACTAGAATAATAAAAAACGGTTGTCATGCTGAGCTGGATCACTGGACGTACACGTTGGCCACTTCCACGTGGCTAAAAATGAATGGAAACTAGGTAGCCAATGTGGAACGAACAACTTGTAAGTAAGTTACAAGATTACCCCTGAAGGCGATAATATCCAGCTGGCACACCTGTTCGGGTGTACAAGCATATATGACAGCACATATTGTTGACGTGGATATTATTCTATTCCCATTTTCCATGTGGAATATACCCCTAATCATTGAGTATTATTTTTTTTTCATTTCACACCCTCTACAAAAACCCCAATAAATTTCTCTCTCTTCCTCCCCTTTACACACCCTCTTCTCTCTCTAAACTCATTTGTTTTCATCTTGTTCTTCATATTGTGTTTGATTCAAAGGTCAATATTATATATATTTAATCCTCATTTTCATTGTTAAGCTTAATCGCAAGTGATTTATCTGAAATGCCTTTCAGATTTTTGTTTCTTTTTCCAAAAGAATCAAAAGTTGAAGAAGGAGATTGGGAGAAGGAGAGATAACTTACGAATCAGTTGTTGTCTTCTGCATATTATCGGTTGTTGCGTGTGTATAAACATATATATATACATATCTGCATATACAGGTGGTTCTGTAAATCCGAAGGAATTGTTGTTGTAACGACCAACGAACATCCTCTGCTATTCCTGGTAATCTGAGTTTGTTCATTGTTGGTGATTGATTTGAATTTGAAGTTCAATTTGTTGATGTTTCTGATGATTTGTGTGTTTAGTGTAGAAATGTCTACGACGGTGATGAGCAGCGATGCGGTGATGATGCCTTCGACGGAACCGACGACGAATCTGAGTACTCCGGCGACGGAAGTTGAGTTTGCGGAGTGCGATTGCTGTGGATTGACGGAGGAGTGTACGCCGGCGTACATGGAGAGGATTCGAGAGAGGTATCAGGGCAAATGGATCTGCGGATTGTGTGGAGAGGCGGTGAAAGATGAAATCGTGAGGAGTGAAAGGCTGATCAGCACAGAAGAAGCGATGATGCGTCACATGACGTTTCGTAGGGCTTCTCGATCATCAGGTCCACCACCTAATCCGGCGGTTCATCTGATCACCGCCATGAGGCAGATTCTCCGGCGAAGTTTGGATTCACCTAGATCTCTTAGGTCTATGCCTTGTAGTCCTACGAAGAACATCGATACCGTTGGGATTACTCGATCTGAAAGCTGTATTCCCACCCTAACCCTTACTGTTGAATCATCATCTTCATATGATGAAGACGATGAACAAACTGAATGATGAAAAACCGCCATGAATAATGTAAGTTCAATTCATGGTCACTGCAAAAAGAATTTGGGTAAAATAGATATGCTTGATTTAGACGAGACAACAGTTGTACCCCAGATCATCATAATTAATAAATACTAGCAAACAACCTCTTATGAATTCATGGCTTTTGATACATAATCTACTTTTACTAACTACAACCAACACCATCAAACTTCTATACTGTATGTGATTCGGTACATAGCTTGATACGGCATCAATCTATGGCTTAATTATTAAAGAAAACATGCATCAATTTCAAAACGGAATAAATATTTCCATATATCGGTTGTAAGATGTGTTGAAAGTTGATTTGTATGGAAAGAATAACGAATCGTTAGCAGTCGTGATAAGTTGAAATTGCACAAAGTGAAATTGCACAAAGTGGAATGAATGGTGGACGCATACTGAAGTTGGTTTCAAATGTGAATAATCTTTTTGGCTTTCTATGAACATGCGTTTTGCTTCTGCAAGAGATTCTCCATTTGGTTTTTGTAGCCGCAAGTAAGTTGCATATCATAAAAAGTAGAGTGTTATAAAGACAAAGTAAAACAGCACATTTGAAGATGCACATTTTCTAGTACTCTCAATTGAACCTATTCGCCATATTGATGTTTGTAAGTTGTTAAGAGAGAGTTGGTCGGGGTAAAGTACCAACAAGTATCATCTATTTATGTGAAATATGTATAAAGGTGACGTATCAGATGATGTTCCTTTAAAATGCACTTGATTGTACAAAACTTACTGTGTGACATAATAAATAATGGTTTGGACATAAAAATTGTTTCATGCATCTGTAACAAAACCTTAGTAAGAGTGCTTAGCTTTGTATGAGTAGATCTTTAATAATTACTTTTAGAGTAAATTACATGAATGGTTCAAATGCTTAGGTTATATTACATGTTTTGTTGTTTATTTTCAGAAATCATATCCATTTAGTCTAGCTATCAAAGTTTAGTGCTATCGTTATTTTTCAGTTAAAATCTGTTATTAAATGATTAAAGAGGTTAGGGAATGACTCATTTTTTTAACTAGAGCAAGAAACGAAAAGTTTGTGGTATTATTTTATGTCGGCCTCGTTTCTTGATCTAGTTTCTTTGATACTGGAAGTGAATAAATTGAGTCGTGTTTCAATGACGTGGACAAAATACTTACGCCATAATTCATAAAATTGTAAGGATGAAACATTGAAACAATATATTGCATGGTTTAAGGTTTCTTCACTCCCACACTCCGAAGCAACGTCTTCTCCACCGATCTCTCTTCCATATCGACTTGTGGGGGCACCATGTTGTAGATGGTTTAAGCTCAGTTAAGAGTTGCTAGTTTATGGAAAAGTGGGATATCTTGTTTCTTCTGCCATCGCCCATTGGCCGGGTAAACCACCATAAGACAACCAAGTCAACAACCAAATTATTGCGGTTTCACTACCTAGCTAAAAGTTACCACAATGAAGAGTCAACATACTCGCTATAATTGTAGTGTGTGGAATTCCGGTAGCAAATTAGCGTAGCATCACGCAAGGGAAATCCACCATTTACATATAATGGACACGTAACGGGCCAACGTTAATTCATTTCATCGTAATTTTACAGCTATAATTATATATTTCTCATATCATAATAAAATTGTTATGTTTAAATGAGCGCTTAATTTCTCTTCAACTATTTATCTATGCGAATCAGATGTTACTTTAAATTTATCATTTTTAATGGCTATTGTAAAATGAAAGGACGGAGGATTGTTAAGCATGTGGGTACAAAGTAGCACGTATAGGTATAGCCCATAAGTATGTAATTAACATTTTAATTAGTTGGTTAAATGGGAGCCATGGGTTAGGACTGGTGAGTCATCTGTTTGCGTGATCGGAACAAAGCCACGTTCAATTCTCTTGTTCAGATTCCAGGGAACATGGGTTTCGATTAACCCTACTAAATGTGGGTGCCCACACTGCCCCACCAAGTACTTATCGAGTCGTCGTGGTTCGGCTTTCAAATTACCCCTCAACAACTAGCTTTGGTATGACATAGTGTGGCGTCGGTGTGTGATATAATGTGATGTAATGTGACATGACAAAATCTGATTGTTGTTTTTATTATGCAAAGTGAGTGCGTGGTATGGGTGCAACCCTCACCCAAAACATTTAACTTGACATAAATATATATAAAAATATATTTTTTTAGTAAAATAAAGTTTCCACAAATAAATTCCGTCGTAATGAAAATGACAATTTCCTAGATAAATTGAATTTTAACACAGATGTCAATCATCAAATTCGGATAATAAGAATAAGAAAGAATATAAAGATAGAAATCTTAATGTAAGATATTGATTTGTAAATAAACGAGAAAATTGCATTATGACACTATTGGATAAAATCCAAAAATTAAACAGAAACGAGAGTAGACTAAATGATGACGACTTTGACAATGCGACGGTGAGTCAGTGACACGGCAGCTGCCACTTGTGTTAAATCGATTTTTGAGCAACGATATATTTGATGTATTTAACTTACAGATTAAGGGAAAGTTACACTTTTGGTAATTTTATATTTGAGACTTGTATATTGTGTCCTTCAACTTCACTATCAGTAGAAATGGCATATCAACTTCACTAATACCTGATGATTAAAACAACTTTATATTTGAGACTTGTATATTGTGTCCTTCAACTTCACTTCATTAAAAATACAAAGAGTTATTAGGTTCAAGTTTTATATAGGACAAAAAGAGTAAGACGTTTTAAGTTAGGACATAATATTTTTTCACTTAAACTGAGTTTTTTTCGTTCAGGACTATACACTGACACATTGATGTACGAGTTTATTTTAAAATACATGTCAGTCTAGCGGCTCAAAATTTCATACTCGAATGATGTAGAACACTTGGATAATCTGTGAGTCGTGAAAATCGCTTTTAAATCGAAATTATTTGTTGGTTCACCCAATTAAATCAATCGGATACAACTCAGACGAAATCAAGACTTTGTATGTTATGATGTGTGAATTTTCTTGAACCAGAAGAAGAAGAAGAATTCGAGAAAAGAATATGACCAACCTTGATAATCCAATTCGGTTTTTGAAGGGAAAACCCAGGAAAACTGGCTGTCATTTGAAGGGCGCTACCCCCGAACCTCGTAACTAGTTTGATGAATATTATGATTACATTAGTGATTTGATCAAATCAATTACACTAGAATATCTAAGAAATGATTCAATTAACCGTTAAAAATAACATCGGTCGTGGATGGTACCACCATGGTTGCGTCTAGTACAAACTCCACTCAAACAAGACAAGCAGAAGGCACGTGACCAAGGACTGCGCACAAAGCATCAGGCACATGTCGTCCCTCCACAAGAAACAAAATGAAAAGGCGAAAAAGAAATATAAAACAACGGTGTTGTTACAAGTCCCACTACTTTCTTTATCATACGTCTCATCAATTACAATCACCCACCATCTCTGACACAGATTCACTCTTCTTCAACAACACCAACACCAACACCAACACCATTTATTAACCAACACCACCTCAACACTGGCGTAAATTCCCAAGGCCGTGACTTCAAATGATTCTTCAATGTCGCCTGTTTCATCTCCTTCTTCAACAATCCTCTTTCTCGATTTGTACGGGAGACGTCGCCAGCTTGCTAAGGTTCAGGTGCTCGAGAGAGAGATTGCCTTGCTTCAGGTTATTTATCATCTCGACTTAATTTACACTTCAATAATTAGCATGTTTTTTTACTAATCGTATCATCATTTTTAGTTGAATCTGCTGAAATGTTGGTGAGATAGATTCATTAACATCTACCATCTTGTTCACATAGCTGTTACGAATTGGAAATGAGAATCTAATGGGTTGAGATTGTACAGCCAATATTTAGTTTGATGAACTCAATATTACCTCCTATCGGAGGATTTTCATCATCAATTTTGTTCCAAGTTGCTGGAGGTTTTTTTGGTCTAATTTATCCAAACTAATTGTTTGAAAATGTACAACCGGATTCAACATTTGCCTCTAATTGTAAATGGTTGAATGGTTTGATGGCAAATTAGTTTATATATTCATGAAAACCACAAAAGTTGAGGATAACTTAATAGAAACTTAATTTCTAGTCTGATCACTGGTGTTACCAAAACATGTATACTTCAAAGTTTGATTAGTTTGGATAAATCAGACGAAAAATCCTAAAACATGATCAATGGTTTTTATAACAGTTCATAAGAAGTTCGCATTATTTAACAAACTCATCAATTTTCAAAAGTACGAATGACTTCTGTTATGTTTTCAAAATGTTGAATGACTTCTACAGCAGTTTTCAAAAAGTGAAAAGTTTCCTATGACAGCAGTTTTCACAAAGTGAACTCATACTTTAGGATCGACAATTTGTATTACTTACATGTTTTATTTGCATATTGAAACATTGGTAAGTTTAACACTAATACTAGTTGCAAGCAATGATGCAATGTAATTGCATCTCGAGTACACACAAGCACCTATATGCGGGGTGTTACTTAGACTTGTATGGTAACTATAGCTGTCACCCATGTAGAACATCACAAATGAATGCGTTTTGCATTACATCTTTTTCTACACAGGAAATGTGGTAAGTTTTTACCTAGAACCACTCTGAAGCTTATTACATTTGTTTTTCCATCATCTTTTGTAAACAGGATGAGATTAAATCACTTGCAGACCTTGAACCTGCATCGAGCTGCTGCAAAGAGTATGCCAATCCTCATCTTTCATTGACTAGCTATATATGTGATCATGTCAAAATTTCACGCACCTTCCCTTTGTTTATGATTATAGTATATATTTGCTTTTGTTAACCATATGATACTGCATACAGACTTGATGATTTTGTCAAAGTTACACCGGATCCACTAGTAGCAATGTATGACTTTTCCTTCACTTCATTACACCATTTGTTACCCCTGTTAAGTACAGATGGTCATTTCGACCCATTTATTAGGAAGTGTCAAGATGACATATTTTGACGTTTATGTATCTCGTGGAACAGATATCAGATTCCTCCTGGTGGATCCAGAAACTTCTGGAAGGATCTTCGGTAGATTTTTATTAAATATTCTTAAGGACTTTCTGATTTCATTTACATAAATCTCATGTTCATCAAACATCTTTGGTTTATCCAGGAAAAAAATTGGCTCAATGTTACGGTGTTGTTGCTGTTGCACATGCTTTACATGCAGGAAAGACTGCTGTTGGGGTGGTCAAAAGAACACATGTACCTCTGGATGTTGCAAGTGCCCTGCATGCAACTGCAATCCAACTTGCGCAAAATGTTTAGTTTGTTGCTGTTGGAAGCCATGCTCATGCTTTTAAGTGTATGATATGAACAGTAAAATTCTAGTAGATTGTTATTGGTATTGTTTGATGCCAGTGCGGCAAAACCTGAAGTCATAAGTTAATTTGACTCATCATTTCACAACTGCCAAAACTTGTGCAATAATACTACTATAAAATAAAAGCTAGTATACATATAAGCATTTTACTCTTCCTGCTTTTTTTTCATCATTTTCAAACTAAAATCTGTCTTTTAAAATGCAGAGTTTTTAAAAAACCAAACAGGCAGGTCAAACCTAAAACCGGTCATAGAACCAGTAAGATTATACCTATCTAGACAATTTCCATTTGAACCACTCAGTTACCAAATGAACCCTACCAATAAGGTGCCCGATTTGCTAACCAAACTAGTTCTAAAACCATTGGTGACAAGTACATAGGTCACAAATTTACCCACTTTATTACATGAAAGGGCTAAACTAAGTCTTTAGTACTATAAACATAATTTGGTTAACAAAGACCTATTTTTTAGAAGGAATTTTTTTTGCCATAGTGGTGGTGAACATAAACCACCCCGCAATCTTTTAAAGTAACTTCCGAAATCTCAAAATGACAGTACAATAGAACATTAATCAACAAGCATTTTCCCCTTAGTTTTTATGAATTTGCATCCGACAGTACTAACATTCCTGCCTGAAAGGTAGCATTCCCTAGTGACCGTATTTCTGAAACTCCCACTCGCTGTTATCTGCCAAAAAGAAAAATGCGCAGTCATTTGAGACCATGTTATAGAGATAATTATAAATACAGCATGATAGTTGAAAACCAGCAGTGTACCTAGAGGGCAAACTTGACGTGTTTTCAGCCAACGGCTAATGCAGTGAAAATGGAAAGCATGGTTGCACACACCTGCGAAATTGTACATTTAATAAAACTCATAGCAAAATAAAGTGTATAACCATATATATAATATTCTTAAAGAAAGAAAAACACATGTATGCATAGAAAAGATGAGTAACAATCAGTGGAACAAAACATATAATTCAACAAATCTTGTTCTTAATTCATAAAATGTGAAGAACACGTTCCTTTCCACCCATGATCATGTTCACCTAGGTTTCAAAGAAAAAAAAAGCAAATATCTTAAACATTTGTCTTGATGCTTAAAACGTGAGTTTTTTTAGCAAGACTTATAGTATAAAAAAAACCAATTTTAGGGGTTTAAGACATGTTTTGGCTAGTTTAAGTTGTTTTAGGTTGATTACAAGCATGTTTAAGGTTAGTGTAATTGTTTCAAATATGTTCGGACAATTTTTGGCTGTAATTTTGGCTGAAACTTGGTCTGAAAATGCACATAAACGCTTGAAATAAGGCTTTTGAAGCAAGGAGACAAGGATGTGGTGGCCTGCACATGAAGGCCTGGGCGCATGCCTTGTGTGCTTCTAAAACAGAAATATGTACATATTTAAGAACAATAAACTAAAGAAAACGAAGTTTGAAGTGGAGAAAATATTGTCAACATGAAAAGTTCAAAGAAATTAGGTCAGCAAATGTATCAACTATCAACTAGATAAGTTTGAGTTTTCATTAGAAATGTATGTGATATGATCATGTTTGGGGCTGGAAACCTTGTCAAAAGGAGTAAAAAACTAATTACATAATAAAAATAGTTAAGTAAAAACTAATATGTAAACTCCATTTATCAACAAAATCTCTTTTTGAAATCCACTTAAGGCCTTTAAATAGAGCGAGCCAACATGGTCACAAAGTAGGTTACTCAGGTAAATTACATTTTAAAGATGGTATAGCTTATTAATACTGGTTATCTATTGCTGTCTTATATAAGCAACTTTAAATTGCCACTTTGAAACTACTTATTGCACTTTGAATTAACCAGAGGGAAAATTAATCCCAAACACTCTAAAAGTTTGCTTATTTGTTGTATCAAATAAGCATTGACCATATAAGCAAACATCTAGAGCTATTACAAACAGCTCTTAGTAGTATGATCCCAAAACATGAATCTAGAGTTATCAAAATATCTTCATAGAAAACAACACTAGTTTCAGGAAGCATCATCCAATCAACGTAATTAAACAGCTCAAGGGGCAAAGGGGTCTTGCGGCCTACCGGCCTATGCCTCAAGAATGTGTTATGTGGAGTGTTAGTTCGTTACACTGACATTTATGAAAAGAGAATATTCAAGAATTAACTTAAAGAAAACCCAAGTTTTATTATACTACAAACAAACTCTTCCTACATACTTACAGATTACATGAAAAAAAATATATTACTGTCTTAAATTTATCCGCAATGTGGTATGCTGATATAGTTATACTGTTAAAATTTACAAAAAAATTAGTAAAGTGAAGTGCCCATGTGCAAATCAAGAGCATATATGCAAACTACAAACAACATATAATATATTAGTTTGCTACCAACATAAAAAGAAATAGAAAGAACAATTAAGGGTATGTATTTCAAGCACATCAAATCAAACACAGTTAAGATATGCAAATTACAAACAACATATAATACATAGTATTAGTTTGTTAACAACATATAAAGAAATACAAAGAACAATTAAGTGTATACTAAACAAGAATGATACCGAAAGTAAGAAGCATGCTACATAACACATGTCCATAGACAAAAGATAAGCATTAAGGGTATGGATTTCAAGCACATCAAATCTCTCCCACAAAACAATCATCGAAAAAAAATAACTAAAAACAAATAATGTGTCATACTTAAGAAACAAATGTTCACTTAGTGGAATCCTGTTTTAAAAAGTTTATAAAAAAGGTGTTTCATCCAGGTGGCAGGTTGTGGCCAGAACTGCAAATATCATAGAGCAAACTGTTATGTCCACAATATATCGATTACAAATTTTCCAAAAATTTGTCAACCCCTACCAAAGATGACATCTACTTATGAACTTCAACGTGTGATATATACCAGAAGTGTAACTAAGATCTCTCAAGTATGATGTGTTTTCACTCCATGAAGTGTAAAAAAAATGGAATATATGAAAATCAATATGATATCCACTGCACTAAAATGATCTAATAATGGAGTCAGATAACATGTTTTTGTCCTAACTCCTAGGGTCACATACGGTTATAAAATACAATGACATACAAGATTGGGCTACCATAGCAAGTTACTAGATGTCTAGAAAACTGAAAACGATTAATGATCAACGATAAAATTGTTCTGGAAAGAAAAATACACTACAGGCACGAATCATAGCAAAGTGTAAACAGATCTTTCCAATTATCCACAATAATCTTAATAGCGAGACATAGAAAAAATATACGATAACAGAATACAATTCAAACAAGCACAGCTTCAACAATAATACATTATTTGCGTACAAAATAATTAGGGTTAAGGACCGAAAACATACCCCAAGCCACAGTGCACTCCTCACTAGTAGCGCTAGCCTGATTAGCTTGACATTCGATGCCTGATTGAAGCAAAACGCATTAGACTACATACAACGACGAAATCGATATGTTAGTAGAAAAACACTCACATAGATCCATGATGTGATTTCGACAGATGGCGCAATTATCAACCACGATATCTGCATCAGTGAAAGTAGGAACATCATCATCATCCAGATGTTAATCATGAAAATCGGAATTAGGGTTTTGAAAACTAACCCCAGGCCCAAAGAGCGACGGCGTTCCACTTCTTGATTTCAAAACGCTTGGGTTTCTTTGCAGAAGAAGAAGAAGCCACAGCAGAAGAGGAAGAAGGACCTGCAACACTCGATGCCTCACCGGCGGGAACCATCGTTACGTCTGAATCCATCGAACGCTAACCAAAATCGCAAGTAAACTTGCCTAGGGTAAACAATTCGGTTCAATCGCAACAATCTATGGTCGACGGTAATTTTAACTACTTTAATCTTTGAAAGTTGTTATTTGTAATAATCGCCCCTCGATTACTACTTAATTTGCAAACTTGTCCATGACAATGGATATTTTTCCCTCTAGCCCCTGGTTCCTCTCTAACATACGGTATTAAATATTTGAATTGTGTTACCCAACTTCCCCGTTACCCAGCTCCCCCGCTACTTCTTTCACGATTATTTTCATTTATGATTTAGTAATCTCTAAATTACTTTTATCTATCTTTCAATCATCCTTGGTTTTGGTAATGGTGTTTTAAAAATTTTATTTGAGGGAGTGTGTATAAGTCCCACGCACCACGGAATTTATGAGTAAAATTATAAGAGAGTATGTTAACATAGTCATCTTTTATCGGGAACGCACAAACGAACAAAGTGTGGTGGAAATCCACATAATTTGTTACCTCACTGGCCACACATATTCACACATTTTTTTTCTTTTATGTTTTATTTAATATGAAGAATAAAATAATAAAAGAAGTGGCGTTAGTTTAAAGTAAATGAAAGATTGTAACGTGAGTAATGATTAGTACATTTAGTCAACCTGTTGGCACTCATTTGAAATTTGATTGCACAATCAAACAATTAAACACACCATATTATATCCTTAATGGATCATAAGGTCAGAAGCTAACCAAAATATGATTTCATTAAGAGGCATCAATGTAATATATAATATCACTTGACACTTCAATTTTTTATTAGAATTGTGAATTATTTTATAAGTTGGATATAATCGTCACTGATGATATTACTAATGATGTTATCAATGATAATCATTTATGATTTTATCTAAACGAACTAATAATACAAACTTATTGGCTTGCCACGATGCATAACTTTATTCGATCGTCCAATATTGCTTAGCGTAGAAATGTCAGGTTCTTTTTCTTTTTAATTTAATTAAGAACCGTGTAATTTATTTTTAAATTGTAGGATACAATGGTTAATTGCGTAGGTTAAATTACAAACTTGACTCTTACTTCTTTTGATAAGTATTATGATGTATACGTTATATGGAACTAAAGAATATTTAATTCAAAGTTTATAAACATTCATAAAAAAATTTGTAGTAATACTATAGGAATCGAGATAACTTAAAATACAAGTAAAAGAAATTAAGGATTAAGACAAGCCACATATAATGTCAACCGTCACTTTAATATTCGTGTATGCTTGTTTGCTTGATTCTTTAGTTATATTATATTTTATGTGAATTACTATATTATTACTATCACATACTATGTTATTCACAAATATTAAAAAATAAATTGTGTTTTTGAATGTATAAATTTCATGAAAGCATACTCTGACATTCGTCATTTTCGACTAACTTTGTATTTGTTATTCAGTACTGTAAATCCGACTCGTTTTAGTCTTCGGATCTTTGAATATTAATAAAGTGATGGATTTTATGTTATAATCATGTTTCATACTTGTCGAGGCGTGACCCACAGTTCGTTTCAGCAAAATCAGTTTTTTTAACGTTTTCGGTTCGTTTAAGGTCCGGACTCGTATTTTAACCATCCAAACCAACCAAGACCTAACCCACAATCATTCTAGAACCCTCCAAACATGTCTTTTTACCTGGTCATAATTTATTTAAATCAAATTTAATTTTAAATAAAAGAATCAAAGTGTACCATTTTACCCATCGGACAAACGCATTATCCATTTCCTCAAACCCTAATTTTTCCCTATAAATACCACTCATTCTCAGCTATTTCACCTGCATATTTTCATCTTCTTCTCCCAAAAGTTTTGATCTTGTAAGTTGTTCTAGTTAGTTTTGCTTAAGTTTGAC
>BJCM01063944.1:0-26778 GCA_018326385.1 Flaveria bidentis
GGCGACAGCGGTGGTGGTGGGTGGCGATGGTGGGGGACGCCGGTGGTGGTGGGAAGCTGGCGGTGGTGGGCGGCGATGGTGGTGGGACGACAGTGGTGGTGGGCGGCAATGGTGGAACACTCATAAAATTTAAAAAATAAATAATTACTTGCTAATCAGGTTAATTATATACGATTAGAACACCAACTCAAAGTTAAATGACCTAATTGAAACCGTTTAAAACTTGAGTGATCAGATTGAAACAGTTATAAAACTTCATTATTGTTTTATGAAGTTTTCTAAAAAAAAAGAAGAAGAAGAAGAGTTGTGTTTTTATGGGGAATAGTGATGATGGTTGCATTTAACATTATCTTTAGTTTTGATATTTTAACAATTAAAACACATATTTCCTTTTTTACGGTAGTGTTTCAAATGATTTGAAATGAAAATATAAAAGCATAAATGCAAAATTTCAGGTTAAAATATTTAATACATGAGTAAAGAAAAGATACAAATATAGTACATTCTATATTTTAAGTATATGATCACATATAGATTATTATGATAATCATTAAACATTTACTTTAAAATTGTTTTTGGAAAATCTATTTTATGATTAAATTTTAAAGTTAAACAAATTATTATTTACTTTATAAAAGTTGATTAATATGTGTTTTTTACAACTATCGATCGGTATATCACGTATGTATTTAACCAAACTATCTTTTTGTATAATTGTTGGTTGATGTATGAAATCAATATACTCTTATCTTTAAAAATGTTGTGGCATTCTAACACTCGAAATATGTTAATGATTTCTTGCTATTTTGTTCTCGCGGGGTAACCCGTGGGGTTTGAATCCTAGTTATTGCTTAACGGCTTACATAAAACTTAAAATATCATTTTATTATTTTTTAGTTTTCATCACTAACATATAAAACCTTTTCATTTAAATCACATAATGCACAACGTTAGAATATAATAGCTAATCTTTTTTTTTTTATTACAAATACTCATAACATGGTAGGGTCCCATGAATAACTATCATAAAGTTAAAAGGGTCCAAAATCAATTCTTCCAAAACCCTTGTCACTATTATTCCACCTTTTGCGTCCAAAATCTTATTCACATGCTCACGAACCTGCACCCTCAAATCGTAAAAGTTACTCCATTATTAAATTATTGGTGCATCATCTCCAGAAAACCAGAATCTACACAGATCTCCCTTCATTATTGCTCTTAGTAAGGTATATACACATTCCTCTGATATTCCCCTAAAATGTACCTATATTCTATATGTTTAAGCACAGCATTCGATGAACATTCATGCATTCATGCGTTTCAATTGTTTTTCTCGTTTGTTACACAATTTCAGTTTTCAGATATGAATTTTCGTCTTCATCTGTTACCATTATCAGATTTTGATGTTTTTAGCTGCTTGTTTTATGCTTTATAGTAGTTTGAATTTGTTTTGTTAGCTAATGTTTAGTAATTAGTACTCTGCTGATGTAGTGATGTATAGTGTGTGTAACCTAGGGTTTTGGTTTATTTGCTTTACTTTTTGCTTTCAGGCCAGAAGCACACAGATCTGAAGCTTGAAACCAAAGTATTTTCAGTTTATCCTAGATTTAATTTTTCTTAATTGTTTAATTTAGTGGTCTGGAAGGTTTTGATTTGTAAATTGTGGTTTATTTCAGTTGTTAGAAAGCTAAGATGATGCACAGACCTCGTCCTGATGATTACTCCCTCAAGGAGACCAAACCGCACCTCGGTGGAGGAAAAAACACAGGGGATAAGGTCACTAGCACATATGACCTTGTGGAACAAATGCAGTACTTATATGTTCGTGTCGTGAAAGCAAGAGATTTGCCTGCTAAGGATGTTACTGGTAGTTGTGACCCGTATGCTGAGGTTCGGTTGGGGAACTATAAGGGGACTACTCGCCATTTTGAAAAGAAATCGAATCCTGAGTGGAACCAAGTGTTTGCTTTCTCCAGAGATAGGGTTCAGGCGACTGTGCTTGAGGTCACTGTGAAGGATAAAGATCTTATGAAAGATGATTTCATGGGTTGGGTGTTATTTGATCTTAATGAGGTTCCGAAGAGGGTGCCACCAGACAGTCCTTTAGCTCCTCAGTGGTATAGGTTAGAAGATAGAAAAGGGAACAAGCTGATAGGAGAGATAATGTTGGCTGTTTGGTGGGGTACACAAGCTGATGAAGCTTTTACTGAAGCGTGGCATTCAGATGCTGCAACTGTTGGTGGGGCTGATGCTCTTGCTAATATCCGTTCAAAGGTGTATCTTTCACCTAAATTGTGGTATCTCAGAGTTAATGTGATTGAAGCACGGGATTTGGTGCCCGGCGATCGAACTAGGTTCCCTGAAGTTTTTGTGAAGGCGGTTCTTGGACACCTGGCTCTAAGGACTAGAATATCTATGAGTAAGTCTATCAATCCTATGTGGAATGAAGACTTGATGTTTGTAGCTGCTGAACCATTTGAAGAACAGTTGATGTTGAGTGTTGTAGATAGGGTTGCACCTAATAAAGAGGAAGTTCTTGGAATGTGCACAATTCCTTTGCAGTATGTGGATCGGAGGTTAGATCATAAAGCTATTAACACAAGGTGGTATAATCTTGAAAAGCATGTTATGATTGATGGTGAAAAGAAGGAAGTGAAATTTGCTAGCAGGATTCATATGAGGATTTGCTTAGAAGGTGGTTATCATGTTCTCGATGAATCTACTCACTACAGTAGTGATCTTAGACCAACAGCCAAGCAGCTATGGAAGAGTAGCATTGGGGTTCTTGAAGTGGGAATCTTGAGTGCTCATGGGCTATCACCAATGAAGACAAAAGATGGAAGGGCAACAACAGATGCATATTGTGTGGCTAAATATGGGACCAAATGGGTCAGAACAAGAACAATAATGGACAGTTTTACTCCAAAATGGAATGAGCAGTATACTTGGGAAGTATTTGATCCGTGCACTGTTATAACAATCGGTGTGTTTGATAACTGCCATCTGCAAGGTGGTGATAAAGGTAATGGTGCAAAGGATTCAAGAATTGGTAAGATTAGAATTCGTCTTTCAACACTTGAAACTGACCGTGTTTATACACATTCATACCCACTTTTGGTTTTGCATCCATCTGGGGTGAAAAAAATGGGTGAGATTCATTTGGCAGTTAGGTTTACATGTTCTTCGTTGCTAAACATGATGCATATGTATTCACAACCACTCTTGCCCAAAATGCACTACATTCACCCCTTAACCATCTCCCAGCTTGACAGCTTGAGGCACCAAGCCACTCAGATCGTGTCCATGCGGCTCAGCCGTGCTGAGCCACCTTTAAGGAAAGAGATTGTGGAGTATATGCTGGATGTGGGTTCTCACATGTGGAGTATGAGAAGAAGTAAAGCTAATTTCCTTAGAATCATGGGAATTTTAGGTGGTTTGATTTCGATTGGAAAATGGTTTGATCAAATATGTAGCTGGAAGAATCCAATCACTACTGTTCTGATTCACATTCTTTTCTTGATACTGGTTTTGTATCCGGAGCTTATTCTCCCCACAATTTTTCTTTATCTATTTTTGATTGGCGTTTGGTACTACAGATGGAGACCAAGGAACCCACCCCATATGGACACTCGCCTCTCATGTGCAGACAAAGCACATCCCGATGAACTTGATGAAGAATTTGACACTTTTCCAACTTCTCGTCATCCAGACATCATCAGAATGAGATATGACCGATTAAGGAGTATTGCTGGAAGGATTCAAACAGTGGTTGGTGATCTAGCAACACAAGGAGAAAGAATTCAGTCCTTACTTAGCTGGAGAGACCCTAGAGCTACAGCACTGTTTGTTATTTTCTGTTTAATTGCTGCTGTGGTTCTCTATGTCACACCTTTTCAAGTCGTTGCCCTTATCACAGGCTTCTATGTCCTAAGACACCCAAGGTTCCGCTACAAGCTGCCATCCGTCCCACTCAACTATTTTAGAAGATTGCCTGCGAAAACCGACTGCATGCTTTAAGAAAACTAAAACCAAAATGTATGCACCTTTCAGCTTCATCTTTGCTGTTCAGAGAAGGTATCAATCCTGGTAAGATGCATACAATTATCTTATAACATTATTATGTACATCTTCTTGTTTCGGACCCCTTCAAACTTGAACCTGTCACCTCCTGGCTTGTAGTTTTTTCGGCTGTGTTTTTATATGAATCTATCAATAGTTTTATTAGTAGGCTATGTTAATTTTGAAATTGTTCAGAGAAAGACTTGTCACCTGTTTATGTTACACCTGTTTCTTGCTCACGACCACGCGAGCAATAATCCATATTTTTCTACGACCGTCTTAGTTATTTGGTTTAGTTATCTTAATTTGTGGGAAGTTAGGAGATGCCATGAAACTTGGTAATTCTATTTTTGTCCAAGTTCTGCTGTGGGACAGATATATATGAATAATGAGACAGAATGACATATCATCTTTTCTGCCATAAAATATACTTGTTCTTTCTTGCTGGATTGTTTTGGACTTTGGGTTATTTTGTTTTAGGTTTGAAATGACCAATACTGGACAAAATTGTATTGAGACAAAATGGCACTACTGGACTGTATTAAATTCTTTTAGGTTGTGTTTGATTCATTGCATTTTTTCAAAAGAAACTGGAATTCATTAAACAACTAGAATTTAAAATGGTGGAGGATTGCATCCAATGACGAAGTCATTTTAAGTTAGACCAGTGAAGTTACGCTTAAGGTCAAGGGTTCGAACCCTGCTTATGACGGGCTGGTGTAGCTTATTTTTGGTACAGAATTAGAAGTAGCTTATGTAAGTGTGTGAGTTGTTCTTAAAAAACTAAAATTTAGAAGAATTGGTTTTTAAATTGAATTTTGTCATGATTTTATTTACAATTTTATAATTTATAATTTTTTTATGTAATTTAAACTTGTTTGTAATGCTAATGCTTTGTTGGTTCAAGAATCAAGGTGAAGGTTAGTTGGGGCCCGGGGGCCCAACTCCCCCTATTTTTTCGCTCAGAATTGAAAATATATATGTATATCGTTCAAAATCTATATACGTATTGAGTTTGGCCATTTGATTTGGGTTCCACGACTTTTGGCCCCTTTTTATTTTTGTTCAAGCTCTACCACTAGTAGTCTTACAAGAGAAATACATCATTTAAGTCTAACAATTGTTACTATGAGAAAGGTTTCTAGAAAAACTAATATTTTTATTGAAACCATGAAAACCAACAATATAATTTTATTTTTTTTTGTTTTTTTAATGTTAAAAGATTATTTAAGTATGTATTACATATATGTTGAACATATGTACGAGAATGAAGAGTATCACGTATACGTAAAACTATGTCATATGAAAACTTGTTATATATACATAAGCTACGTGTGACGTATATGTAAAACCATGTTATGATTTTCATTTGGTCCCTACCCTTATCTATATATTCACACACATATATACATGCTAGTGATAAAAAATCTATAATTCATATGACCAGTTTCATATGTTTTCTCTGGTTTTCAAATAACTATATGGTATACTATAGTTCTATATTTGATTTGCCATGCAAAGCATAAGTTTCATGCATGTTTGAGTAATAACAATAAGATTTTCCAATATCATGCCAAGAATAGCTAGGGTTTTCAAAAAAAGATGTCATTTAATGAGAAATAAAATGGAATATTGAAAGTTTGAGTGGCTGAAGTTGAAGCACCTACTTGTAAGAGTAAAAAACAACGATAGAAGGGGGAAAGTTAGAGTTGAAAAGATGATTCTTTATTTTTTTTCTTTCATTTAAAATCGTACATGAGACTTTCATCTCACATGACTCTTAAGAGATAAAAGAAAGTACTTTTTTTTCTTCTTTTTTGGTTACCTTTCCTATGCGTTTATATAAGATTGAATCTATGTTATTTCTAAAAAAAATTACACTTTTCAAAAATCCTTTTATTAGTGGTTGTGAATGATTGGTGTTTTTTATTTTTTTTGATCTTGGTTTCAAAGGAGCAAGTCACAAAGTAGAACATTCTAATTTGATTTGTTCACAATAACCGATCTTTTTTTTTCAACAGATGCCCCTATTACGCTCGTAGTATGAGAACTAACTATGTAGCATCTATGCCGAGAATTCAAGTATTCTATATGCCATTAGTCTGATCCTTTGTAGGAACTACCTGTGGCAACATAAAGAGATTCGTCGTTCCTGACTTTGCCTCGCTTTAATTGTTATTTGTACGAGTAAAAGTAATGTCTTAGGGGCTTTTTGGCAATATTTGAATGATTAAGTGTTGAACCAATAAGAGATTGAACCATTAAGTGCTGAACCATTAAGATATCTGAACCATTAAGAGGTCTGAACCATTAAGAGCTAGTATATCGTTTAACTATTCAAAGGCAAATGTCTGACCAATTCAAATAAAAGGTGTTAACCATTTAATATTAGACTTCTTAACCATTCAATATTAGTATAATGTTTAACTATTCAGAGGCAAATGTCTGAGCCATTCAAACATTTGCTTGCGAAACAAACTATCTGAACTATTAAGTGTTGAACCATTCAAACATCTGAAGCATTAAAAGACTACCAAACAGCCCCTTTGTCTGGATGGAGATAGCATTCCGCTCTTGCATGTTTATGGAGTTATGAAAAATCCAAACATCTCAAAGACGGATATTATTAGTATCCAATATTATTATTAGTAATATAGAGAAATGAAAAAGTAAGTATAATAAGATGTACAATAGTTTCACACTTATTTTAGTTTTTTATAAATAGATAAATAAACTAAACACTCATTAAATAAACGAAATAAATTTTAATGTAAAATATATATGTAAATTAAACATGAATAGATACTGTATAATATTTTAATGTAAAATATAATTAAAATTATATATAGGTAATAGTCAAGAAATAAAACAATTATAATAATTTTTTAACTCTCGTATGTAAATAGTTTCATTTTTAAACATTCGTTTTAATATTTTTTTATAAAAATCTTGTTTTTAAAAAAATATGATTTGTAATTATTTTGATTATTTTAAAAGATTTTTTAAAAATATTTCACTTGTTTATAATTTTTTTTAAAAACAAAACGATTTTAAAGTATTTTGTTTAAAAAAATGTTTAATGTTTTAAAAAAAATCATATTATATAAAACTTTAGTTTTTTTTTGTTATTTAGATCTTAACTAAAAGATGTTATTTTAATAAGAAGGTTTTAAAATATTTCACTTGTTTATATTTTTTTATAAAACAAAATGATTTTAAAGTATTTTGTTTTAAAAATGTTTAATGTTTTAGAAAAATTGATATTATATAAAACTTTATTTTTTTTGTTATTTAAATCTTAACTAAAAGATGTTATTTTTAATTTCCTTCATAAATTCTATTTAAAAAAAGATAGTTTGATTTTTTTAAAAAATCTATAAGAGAGAAGCATAACATTTAATAAAAGAGAGAAATTTGTATGAGTTTTTTAAATTACTATAACATCCTTTTGGAAGAAAAATTGATGTGTAAATGCCTAGAAAAAAGAAAAATGACAAAAATGTAGGTTAAAAGAATGACAAATGACAAAAAAACTTTATTTTATTAGAGGTTATAGATTATAGATTATAGATTTTTTATTATTTAGATTTTAATTAAAATATGTTATTTTTAATTTTCTTCATAAAATCTATTTAAAAAAAAGATAGTTTCATTTTAAAAAATAGATAAAAGAGAGAAACATAACAATTAATAAAATTTAACTTTTAATAAGAATGAGAAATTTATATGAGTATTTAAATTAATATAATACCCTTTTTGAGGGAAAATTGATGTGTGAATGTCTACGAAAATAACAAGTGACAAAAATATAGGTTAAAAAAATAACAAATGATAAAAAAACTTTATTTTATTAGATGTTATAGATAGATTGTGATTGGATCTGCATATGTTTGGTAAAGAACATCTCTTGTAATCTTTTATTAGTTTTTTTAACAGCAAATGTATGACATTATTTTGAAAAATTGATGTTATATTAATCGGGTCCATCTATTCATTTCTTAATCGGAACCGCATCCGCAAACCCCTAAGGAGAAAACCCCCTCTTCTTATCTTTTCTTAGTTAGGCCAATAAAATACAAAATATATTTCACAAATCTACTAAAATGGTAGGAAAAACACAAACTCAAAACAGCAAAAACACTCACAATGCTGAGTGATCATAGAAACTATATTTAAGAGTTACTATTCACCAAACGCTAAAAGTTAGTGTGTCTTTTCACTTATCTCGGAGGCAATCACGAAACTGAAGACCTATAAACAAAACAAATATGATTGAGTACTTATTTTTGTCTATTCTTCGAAACAAAAGCTATATATGACTTGGTTTTTTTATTTATGTTTCAATATAAACTTTAATTAAAACCGACATGGATTAATATGCATTTAATTTTTTATTTATGGATATAACATTGTTTTCTTTTTATAACTTTTATAAGATATCAAATATTCTATTATGACATGTTAATACACCGTTGTTATATGCTTGCTTTATGTATGTCTAAACAATTCCAAAATTCAATTAGGATGTTTTTTTTTTATTCAAAAAACCAAATATTCGGTTTTATGAAGCTCCATTAGAAAAACTTACACAATGGAAATTACTCCGATGAACACTTGATGCATCTGATTTAGGGCTTTGACCCACACAAAAAATCAACGTTAATTGATAACAATGAAATTACGTTGTATCAGGTTTATGTTCACCAAGCAATCCTGAACGATCATGATCCATTATAAGAAACTGTTTATGATTTGAATTGTATAAACTTCAACATTCAATTGAAACAGAAATGTAATCATAAAAGCAAACGAAAACAAGGAATTCTTGATATGAGCAGATGATACATCAGAAACAGTCTGCAATTGATCTTCCTCACAGCATACAATCAGCCCTAGATGGTAACCTCCTGAAGAAATTACTAGGTACCGAAGGCATCTTGCTTCGAAACCTAGGGTGCCTCAACACGTACAATCCGGTGACCAAGACAAGAATCCTGAATGGAGTCACATACAGAGCCACTGCAACAATCAAGCAGAAAACAACAAACAAACATGTAGCCCTAGGGTCTCTCCAGCTCAAAACAGCCTGAAACCTTTCACCCTGTGTGGCGATGTCACCAACAACCGTTTGAATCCTCCCGGCGACGCTTCGGAGTCGATCATACCTCATTTTGGTGACATCCTGAGGTTTGGATGTAGGAAATGTGTCGAATTCTTCGTCTAGTTCATCAGGTTGAACAGCTTCAGCCCATGATAATTTAGTATCCATGTGTGGAGGATGTCGAGGGCGCGATCTGAAGTTCCATAGGCCGATTAGGAACATGTAGAGAAAGACTGTAGGGAGGATTAGCTCAGGAAAACAAACTAGTATGAAGAACAGTATGTGAACTAAGATTGTAGTGATAGGGTTCTTCCAGTTGCTGACATCTCCTAGCCATTTGCTCATTGATATCGCCCCTGAGAACACCGATACGATTCGGAAGAAGTTTGCTTTGCTTCTTCTCATGCTCCACATGTGTGAATCAACATCCAGCATGTATTCAACCACTTCTTTTCTCAGAGGTGGTTCCGCTCGCCCCAGCCTGATCGCAACGATGTTCATGGCTTGGTATCGCAGACTGTCCAGTTGGTGTATCGTTAGAGGGTGTTGGTAGTGCATTTTGGGTAGTAGTGGCTGGCTGTAGAGGTACATCATGTTTGATAGAGATAAGCACGTGAAACGAAACGCTAGTTGTAGCTCCCCCGTTTTCTTTAACCCTGATGGTTGTAAGATAAGAAGCGGGTATGAATGCGTGTAGATTCTATCCGTTTCCAGTGTTGATAAGCGGATTCTTATCTTACCTATCCGGGCATCTTTTGCTGTTGCTGCTTGTTCTCCGCCTAAATGGGAGTTATCAAACACTCCCAGAGTCACAACGGTGCATGGGTCGTATACTTCCCATGTATACTGCTCGTTCCATTTCGGATTGAAGTTGTCCAGTATGGTTCGGGTTCTCACCCATTTTAGACCGTATTTAGCCACGCAGTACGCGTCTGTGGTTTTCTTCCCGTCTTTGGTTTTCATCCCTTGGAGCCCCTGCGCGCTTAGTATCCCGATTTCTAGTATCCCTATCGCTTTCTTCCATAACTGACGGGCCGTGGGGCGTTGGTCACTAATGTACATAGTGGATTCATCTAGTACATGGTAGCCACCATCAAGTGAAGCCCGTAGGTGAATTCGGGTTGAAAACTTTTGCTCCATTCTTCGCTCGCCTTCCAGCAGACCAAACCCGAACTGTTCAAGATTAAACCACCTGGAATGAACGGGTCGATGGTCTAACCGTTTCTCAAACACAGTTAGTGGCAAAACAATTCGACCCACGGTCTCCTCTTTTGAACCGGCCTTGTTTTCAAGCGTAAGCGTTAACCATTCTTCAAAAGGTTCGGCTGCTACGAAAACCAAATCTTCGTTCCATAACGGGTTTGTGGTTTTTGTTGCAGATAATTTGGTTTTGAGAATTTGATTACCAAGTTGAGCCTTTACAAAAACCTGAGGAGGTTGGGATTTATCTTCACTTTCAACGTCGTGTGCTTCGATCACATTGACCCGAAGGTACCAAAGCTTAGGTGAAACATACACCTTTGATCTTACACTATAAACACCCTCCCCATGAACTGTTGCAGCATCAGAATGCCATGCTTCAGAAAACGCCTCGTCGGCCTGCGTTCCCATCCAAACCGCAAGCATTATCTCTCCTTTCGATTTCTTGTCGCCTCTTCGGTCCTCTAATCTGTACCATTGAGGCGCCAACGGGCTATCTGGTGGAACGCGTGTGGGGACTTCATTCATGTCAAACACCACCTTCCCTAAATAATCATCTCGCGATATCATATCTTTATCTTTCACATAAACTTCAAGAACCGTAGATTGAATCTTTTCTTTCGAAAATGCAAACACTTGTTTCCATTCTGCATAAGTTCTCTTCTCAAAATGCTGTGTTTTCCCTTTATAGTTCCCGAGTTTCACTTCAACATACGGGTCACAGCTTGCTGTTAACGGGTTTATGGGAAGATCGCGGGCCTTCACAACCCGAACATAAAGATAGTACATTTGTTCCACGAGATCATAAGTGCTCGTCACCCTGTCGCTGCTTATCCACCCGCTGCCACCCCGTATGCCGCCATGTGGCCACCTCTCACCGAGCTGTGGCTTTGTGTCCTTGATCTTGTAGTCGTCTTGGTTTCCCGCAGCTGGTTTAGAACTCATTTTGTGTTCTTCTCCAGGAAAGAAACCAACAAAAAGCTAGTTATTATATAAGATAATAGATTATCAAGCAGAGATTATGTAAAAAAAAGTACCTATTTATTGAACTTGAGCTGCAAAATCTTTTATATTTTCGTAGACGGCTTCACAATTGCGGTTTTATGGTCATATTTTGTTCCTGGAAACTGAAACATTTGATATGAACCTTGTTTTTGTAGTTGTTCATTGTGAATCTTTGCTTTTGTTATGCAATGAACCATGAAAAATATAGTGGAAGAAGAACCTTCTTAAAGCTGCTTTTTTTAGACGCCATATTGTAAATTGATACCTTTCTTCATATTTAGTCACTGGCTTTTTTGTATAATCATTGATGGAAAAAGCTGGGGTGAGGTTTGATCGAGTTTTTTTTATATAATTTGAGTCAAGATCACAGTTCCTCTGTGTTTGTGTTAAAACAACTTGCCTAACATATACGCCCCTTGGTTTAAAAGGTCGTATTTGAGGCGCAAGGCGTTTAGGAAAAAACATCAGGGTTAATAAGGCGCGCCTCATGTAGTTATGGTCAAAATTGGTTAAAATTAGGGTGTGTAATAGGTTTATATGTTAAAATAACGTTCTTTCAGTTGTAAATAAAACTTATTCGGTTGTACATAAATGTGCCTCATGTATATGATGCGTGCCTTGCACCTTGGGATTTGGGAGTAAAACGCCTCGTGCTTGTTTAAACCAAGATAAGCCCACATGGGTTTCGTTTTATTTTAAAACCAGTCAGGGAGTAACTAATGAAAGGGAGTTGTAAAAGGAGCTGGACGTTATAGTTCGAGTCAATAAAACAATAATTTTCTTTTAAAATGTGACGAAAATAAGCCTATTGAAGTTATAATCAACATCTATGTCCAATAAGGCTGTGCCAGATTAAGAGAGATTCTCTTCAAAACTTGTCTCTTTGGTGATGGCAGTGCTAGTAAATCTACAATCATATTATAAAATGAAGTAATTAAAAAAAGCAAATTGAGACGTACTTGGAAGTATGGTAAGGCATGAACTTATGGATTCGAGTCATGAAAATAATCTTCTATAAAAATGCAGAGTAATGATACGTATATCAGACTCAAGTAACGTGACACCTCTTGGACCCAGAATTTACCCTAAGAAAATCCTAAGAAAAGCAAATTAAAGCAGAAAGGTTGAAGAAAAAAGATGCTAATATCTTTATTCTGTCCTTTACATACTATATCTAATCTTCCATTGCATATATTCTCTACTTTCACGGTCTCACCTTTTTTTCCATTGCATATATTCTCTCACACAATGTGGAATATGGTAGTAGCCTAGTAGATATGGCAGCATCTTCATTTCCATGCTGGTTTTTATGGCTCTTTTCTATTTTTGGGCTCGGGTCTCTTCTTACTTGGATAAAGCCCAAAAGTCTATAGGCCCTATATAACTAGAGTCTAGAGGCGCAAAATTAGCTACCTAGATCTCTCCCTAAAAACTTATATGAGTCAAAACTTATTTAATAGATAAAAGCTAGAATAATTTGTTTTATTAAAAAGTACTTTAGACCATTCTTAGAATCTTATTGGTGGAATAAATTGTTCAAGTAGCATATAGGTTAGACCTTCATTTGGTGTACAAATACATCTAATTTTTATGTTTCCTTGTTAAAGACAACCCGTAGAGATCTTTACACAAACTACTCCCATTATCATTTTAATATCATGTGTAATGGTTAAATCCAACGTTAACTCAGCATGGGGCATTATAAATAAAATGGGGTGTAATAGATAAAGTCCATATAATGCTCATTTTTTTCACGACTGGATCGGACCGGCCGGTCCGACCGGAGATCAGCCCTCTAGCCGGGCTGGTTCGCTATGATTAGGTTTGTGGCGGTTGAACCGGCTGGTTCGTCCCGAACCGGTGGACGGACCGTGAAACCAGACCGGTTCGAACCAAATTTTGAAAAAAAAATCTTTGTTTTAATGGGTAAAAATGAGTGTTAAACCATAAATTAGTGTGTTGGATATACAAATATAGTTAAGTTTTATATATAACTATAAAATACATATATAAATTACTTATATTCAACTATATATATAACTATAAATATAATATACTATATATATAATTATGATGTTATTCGGTTCTTAAATTCGGTCCGACCACCAAACCAGTAAGGCGTCCGGTTCGACGTCCGATGCGGTTCGAAAAACATTGATAATGCCCCTTCATCATTGTGGGTTTGGTTATTTGTGGCGTTATTTGAATAAAGTTTGTGGATTTTTTTAACACAAAGCCCCATCGTAATGGTGGTGGGGGTTTATTTTGTGATATTTATGGATTTAACGTCTCATTTCACATGTCTAAGGGGAATAAGGCAGCTACTCAAGTCCTACTCAAGTCCTACTGAATTGGTTGTTTTTTGCGGCTGCACACATTAGTTTGCCAAGCCAAAGCAATGAACACATCTATTTTCTTATCGTTGCCAAGCTTAGTGAACCCCATGGGGAATTATTACCATTCTAAAAAAGCCTTGGATGAATCGATATTCATCATCACCGACATAAGTGACCTCATCACCATTAGCAATCTAGTATCATCATCACCCAACATATATCAAAGATCAACCATGAATCAAAAAGATGAAAATCGAGTCTCAAGTAAGGAAAACCATCAGTTTAATGTCTTAGATGAACCCTAGCTCACCGTCACCGACAAATTGCAACAAGTATAGCCATCGGAGGCAGCAATCGACACCATCAATGCATGCAAGACACAACGGCGGTGGCCGACAAGATCTTAAAACCCTAAACGGGTAAGGGATAGATTGTGAGGCAAAGAGAGGCCAGAGGCAGTGGTACCACCGCGGCCATCGCTTCACCTCAACCTAGCGACAAGTGAGATCATCACCGTCTCCACCCTCGTAATCAGAAAAACAAATGTCACCACCATAACCACCATCGCAATCGCCAACACTAACAGCAACAAGGGAGGCGAAAGGTTACAATGGCGGCCAACGACAAAACCAAAAACCACCACTGGTGACGCCATTGATGTTACAAGGTCTGACGCAACCAATGTCACATATCTCTAAAACAATCGAGGCACAACCACACACGCAATAAAAAAGGCGGAGCGACCAATGGTAACGGCGTCTGAAATGCCGACGACAAACAAGGAAACGACTATAGGACCGTCGGACGCCCGGATCGCCGGACTGTCGGCCGCCTACCACCGGAGATGTGCCTTGCCTCTGCGAGAAGATGCAAATGATACCAAGCCACACTTAAAACCACACCTGAAAGCATCAATAGATTATACACTAAGCTTCAGAACATGTACACGCATTAACAGGTTGCACATGGAGCTTTAGAACATAATATTTACTGTTCATTCCAACTCCTTTTTAAATATATAATACATAGGAGAATAAGAAAATTTATAAAATATTAAGTTTACATATTAACGTCAGTCTCTAGAAAACTTTTGCACAAAATGTGCTTTAACAATAAATATTGGAATTTATGTTTAATGAAAAAGAAACAAGGGAAAAGAAAATAAATAAATAAAAAACAGAAAATGAGATGGAGCACACAAATGTTGTGCATTTGACTAAGATTTCATGTATGAATTATGATGGAAAAAAATTTGTTGGTACTAACAAGATTGTGTACAAACTTACATGTATTAGGTGAACCGTGAGATGGCATCTAAAAAATCAATAAAAAAAGTTTAACGTGATATCGAACATTGATTGTGCATGAACACCAAAAACTCAACAAGATTGAACGAAAACCAACCTTTATTATGGAGTAACTAGTTTAATTTAAGATAATTCTTTTATTAAATTGAATCACACCAACCAAACAATAATCTGATGGAATCGAGATTCATCATTCATTGCCTCATTAACACACTAAAAATACAAAAGAAAATTGTGGACATAATTAGAACATAAAGTAACAACAGGTACATCCAGTTGTTCTTAACCTTAAAAGCATGCCGGTAAAGGAAACCCACACAAGCATCGGTTATGAAAATAAGCGGTGTTGTCATAATTCTGCAACCTTCCCCCGACTGGTATTTCACCACACAGTCTATTATAACTCACGTTCAATGTCTGTAGTTGTAGTCCTGTTAACGTATCCGGCAAACTCCCATATATGTTATTGTGGTTCAAATCCAACACGGACAAGCTACTCGGAAACTCACTCATTGTCGAGAAATTGAACTCGAACATGTTTCTTGAAAAATCAGCTGTTTCAATGGTCTTGTTGGTTCCAAAGAACACCGATAAGTCTCCTTGTAGTTTGTTTCTTGACAAATCTAACCACGTAAAGTTTACCTGTCACAGTAGCCGATCCACAATAAAATAAAACTACCAATGAAAACCTTTACACATATATATATGTTTGTTCTAACTGTTTAAAAAGCTCACGGCTTAATGATGCTTGAAAATAAAAAAGTCAAAGAAGGATCGCTTGACTCAAGCCAAGGCAAGCTTGGCTCGTATAATTTAGATCTAAAATTTAAAAACATATATATTTTTTTTGGAGAACTACATAAATGTCCTAAACTTTAAAAAGATATATTTTTAGAAAGCTATTTTTCAATACATAAACAACAATGTTGTTAAAGTATGATTTAAGGAAATACGTAATTTTATTAATTTAGAGTGGTGTACATGAAATGGCCACTTTTAAAACATTTTCTTTCTAGCATTATATGAAACTTTAATAATTTCATTATATATTTTTAACTAAATCAATATGTAAAAAAAACATAAAAGTTAAAAACTTTAGAAATAGAATGGAACTAATAACCACGACCTGACTCGAGCTTTTTTAAGCCCATCTCAAGCTCAGATAAACAAGCAAATCGATCTAGCTCATTTAACTTTGAGCTCAAATCCAAGCCCAACTCAACTCAACTCGACCAGACCTAATGTGCAGGTGTGTGTGTAAATTCATTCCAACTAACCTGAGCCAATGATCTGGGAACAGTTCCATTCAGCAGGTTATGAGACAGATAAATGGCTGGTACTTTTCCACTAAAGTTCCCAAATGACTCAGGAATGGACCCCGTTAACGCGTTCCGATCAAGGTGAAGGCTCTCAAGGTTCGGGAGCGTAGCGAGCTCGGGCGGGATAGAGCCACTGAAATTATTATAGGACAAATCAAGTGTAGTCAAGGCCTTAAGCTGGCTGAGAAAAGAAGGAATAGGACCTGAGAGATTGGTCCAGCTGATAGTAAGTGTCTTAAGGTGAGTGAGTTTGGTGATTGTGACGGGTATTTGGCCCGTGAGGTTCGTGAGTTTACGGAGGATTAGTGTTTCGAGGTAAGGGAGATTGCCTAAGGCGTCGGGGATGGTGGCGGAGATGTTGCCCGAGAAGATTGTGAGGGACTTGATGCGGTCGTTGTAGAGGTCGCATTCGATGTAGTGCCATTTGCAGCAGTCGGAGTTGCTGGTCCATGAGGATAGAACGGTCGGGTTTCCGAGGGAGTTTTTGATTCTTAGGAGGGTGATTTGGTCTTTTACGTTGCAACGTTGGGAGAGAGTAAGAGGGAGTGTCGAACATAGAAGCGCGACGGTGGTGAAGGTGAAGGTGAAGGTGAAGAAAGATGTCTTCATGTTTGGATGATATGAGAAGTAAAAAAGTTATGTTATTTATAGAGGTGTAAAAGAAGTAAGGAGGTATGTAGATCAACTAGTTTGTGTAACGGTATTTAAACAAACAATGGGTTTTTTTGTTATGGAACAATATGTATGAACCTTGTATTTTTATGTTGTTTTTTGTGTGTTTTTTATTTAAGGTTGTATGTTATATTAATAATATATAGCATTCTTTAATGTTTAGGATGATGAATGTTTGATTTTGGAGTTGTTTATGTTTATATGGTTAATGTATTAAGCATTTCTGGATTTTAATTTTGGGATTTTTTAATATCTTTTTATATTTAAATTGATTCTGATAAAAATTAACTTTTAACCCCGATTCAAACCGTAAACCAGTAGAAGAGTCATTTTCATTCATATATGTCTTTTACAACATTGATGATGACGTATAACATACATTTAGGTGTACTAGAAGAAAAAAACTTATGAATGTTTTTTCTTAAACAACGGTTTGAGTTTGTTGTCAAACAACCATCTGAGTTTGGGGTTGTGTATTTAAGTATAGGTTGGTATATGTATAACAAGAGCCTTTTTCAAGAGTACTTGCAATAGATTGGTCCATTGAGGAGCAAGATAATAATAATACTACCAAATGTTGCAAGAACAATGATATGATGGTTGCACGATACATTTAAAAAACACACATCAATGATTAAATCATGCAGAATCAAATCAAATTGTAAGAATTAAAAAATAAACATGTACATCAGGAGTGATCTGTTGCTTCCTGTTTGTATCAAACTTTACAGTTCACATTGGTTAGTTGGTAGCATCTTATATGTTCAATTATGATGCTGCCACAACAATCATAAATCAGTTAGAGGGCTCCTTCCACTTTAATCGATTTAATCCATCGATGATCGCTCTACGAAACTCACCATTGTGAAGAATAAATGACGAAACATGCCCGCCTGTCACCCATCTCACTTCTGACCCCGGCCAAGCTCTTTGAATCTCCAACACTGAGTGCTTAGGGATGTATCCATCATCCTAACAAACATCACACGCGAACATATAGTTAATAAATAGCAATTGCATTTATGTCATAACAGAAAAGATAAATAAGTAGTTACAGTAGCAGCAACAAGAATGACGGCGTTTGGATTCTTGGGGATTGGAAAGCGTGTGACATCAGTGAGCGACAACACGTGTCTCATGTGCTCTTGTACTTCATGGAGTGTCATAGCAGTAGAAAGATCTTGTTTTAAGGCATCCCATGCAGTGGCATGCTTCAATACACCTTCACAGAATGCTACGACAGCGGAGTGTGGAGATAAAAATGGGAATGTAGCAACCGGTGTAGGATGTAAAGATCCAACCATGGCTGCATGTACTCCACCTAAACAACAAAAATGGAATTCAAATGTGAAACATTAGAAAAAAGTAAAAAACAAACAAACTTGACAAGATCATGTAACACGTTTCACTATATTAAGAGGCATCAAAATGGGTCAGGAGGGTAACCAATCAAAGCTGAATACATTCTGGTGCTGATTAGACCTAATTGGGTAGGATTTGAACGAACAGAACATTTGTTGTCCGAAACAAAAATTTGAACTTTTTTTATAGATAAAGAGTGTGGCAAATAGATTACAAAAACATTATTTCAATAATGATTTGATTAGGAAACATGCATTAAGAAAACACACTTCAACAAATATTTGACCCGTTTCATTTTTACCCAACCCTTTTTACATGTTTGACAAGTTACATATAAAACATCCCGAATCAACACATTCATAAGTGGATGAGTGATGGTCAAATGGTTATCTCCAATATTATCTAATACTTTAATTTTCTTCTATAGGACAGCGAAAAAACTTCAAATCTGCATATTACTTGTGCATCCTGGGAATGTATGATTTATAAAAATCTATGATTCACGCTGTAATTTCAAGATATTCTATTTCTTTGCCAGTTGAGGTTATTTTTTGGCAACTGTACTTCATTTTCAAATTATGTGTTGCCCTTCTTGACTGGTTTGGTTTTTGTTTGATACAACAATTGTTGATGCTCAGGAAAGACGAATGGATCAAGGTTTAACAGTTACAAAACACAAAACTTTTAGTGATTCTAATGAAAGTGTAGACAAAAGAGTTGAAAAGATACCCATGCTTAGACCACAAATGCCCGTTTTCCCATAACCTGCTTCAGAATCTAACCAATGTAGAAGACTGCGAGCTTCTTCAATTGTAGCTCTTCCTAATAAAAGCAAATCACTCACGCATAACAATTTTGACCCACTTTGCAAAAATGGCCGCCTTTGTCCATAAAACGGACTGCATGGTTTTGAAAAAGAGTTAAAAGAGAATTATACATGTGCAATCGAATCAATTGTGAATTTGATCATTACCTCTCCAGAACCATTGTTGCTATATTTTCCTTCAAAAGTGGCCCACCAAGACGCAACCTTCGCTCAAAACCATGGTCACCTGTGCCTGAAATATAAGCATGGGTTCATAATCAACAAAAATAATTAAAGATTAAAAGAAGAGATTAAGATAACCAAAGAATACAGATGAGAGAAAGATAATAAAGTGTAGCAAATGATGTCTGTCTACTAAGATACAGGATGACACTTCACACTCTGCATGAATGTCAACCAGCCTGAATGTACATTTACTTTTTTTTACCAAAAGGAATGTTGTGAGATAGAATATTTTTTGTCCCCAAGATGGAGATTTGATCAACTTGGTATAAAAGATACATCCATTTAGGTTGGTTTTTCGATTAGTAGTTTTGTTAGGCAACATAAGTCCATTATGCTTTAAAACAAGCTTCTAGCCAGTAATCTATTCAGGCTTGGAGAAACTAAAATCAAAATTTGTTCTCAATGGTGGCACTTGCTCAAAATAATAGTTTAATGACATATTTAACAATGCTAAATTGCTAATGACATCACTTTTGTGGCAACAATCTTTACAAGAATAGCCAATAGCCCTCTTTTACCATTATGTATATTTTTAGCATCACATATCTCGGTGCAGTTACACATTAACTAGCCTAGATTAACTCTGCAAATTCGATCTTCCTTTCAATATGTTATACATTAAACTGTTTAAATCGATTGATCATGTCTGTGGTTTTGAAGCCTCCACTTCTAACACCATGGTCAAGTACAACAAAACCATAAAACAACATATCTATGCACTCCCACTATCAATAAATTCACTAGCAACCAAAACAAGGAAACCAACATCATATCCCAAAAGTAAAAAACTTGAGCTTTAATGGTACCTGCAAGATGAACAACACAAGCCATTTTGTGTGGTGGCACAAATTTAGGGGCAAGAAAAGCAACTCTTGCAATGTGACTTTCAGGAGGCAGTGCATTGATAAGCTGTTCATCACAAGGAGTCCTGAAAAGCCCTTCTTTCAAGCAAGCATTTTTAGTTTCCCAAACAGTTTTCCACATGGGTTGAATCAATCTTGGAGGCCAATTTTGCCCTTCAGCTGCTGGAAAAATCTGCTTAATCATATTCTCCAAAAGATCAAGTTTTGACCCACCCCATCCTCTAGAAAAGAAGGGTGGGCTCAGCTTTGTTCTATGCATGAATGCACCATACACATGGTCCAACACATAGTGAAGCATCCCAATCTTTATAGCCACCATAGCCAAATCTTGAAATCAAACAACAAACCCTTACACAGTTAGAACTTTTTGCTCGAATTACATCAATTGAAAGCAGACCCACCAATCAGAACATACAAATCCACCAAATCAATGAATTGGTAATCAATTTCGAACTAATTTGCACCGATTTCAAAACCTACACTACCACAAGATTCGAATTTTGAGCAAATTACGTCAATTTGTGAGAAATTGGAGTGAAATTCTACACTGGTTCATCGGAATAAACGATTTTGGTGGATCAAGAAGACGATAAAGGGTCTGTTTGATCAAAGGATTGAGTGGGTTATAAGGGATTATTGGGATTTTGCAATGATAAACAGCAATGTTGATATGGTTTATAATAAAATATAGGTTGGAGAAACCGATGGGGATCGATGGAGAAAGAAGGTGGAATTTGGGGAACCTGTGGGCGAATATATATATTGACAGGGTGGATATTAGTTTTTTATTTGGGTGGTTTGTTTATCGTATTTTTATATTTTTATATTGATTTTATAGCTTTTAAATGTTTGATCTTATCAAAAGTAATAGGTATAAATCAGCTTTATCGACTATTATAAACGGGGTAATTATTATCGTAATTATATAAGATTGAACCTTGCTAAATATAAAATATTATATACTAATCATTTGACATAATTATACCACTAAGACACTTTGTTTATATAAAACAAAGTCGGACATGGTTTGATTCTATGATCCATTAGAAGAAAGATTATTATTATAAAGAGGTTAATCCGAAAATATATTATTGGGTTATAGAAGGGTATCGGGAGTGGTATTTATAATATATTAATTCTTATTTAAGGGAGTATTATTGTAACTTTATAAGTTATATCAATTACGCATCTTATTAATTTAAGATTACATATAACCTATAATTTACGCTTTAATTTAAACAAAACAAACAAGCAAGTCTCGAGTTGATCTTCCTTTGGAGCGAGCTCTTTACAAAAGAACCAATTTTATGCAAACTTTTCAACGAGACAAACATTACAACTCAAATTAGAGTCACATCTCACGTAAATTTGATAAGCAGATGTAAGAAAAAACACGTGTTGAGTTATATAATTTTACGTCACCTAGCCACCCATCTTGGCATCTATTGAAGAGTAAATGGTTTAACCATTAACACATTGTAGCATATTGCCATATTCAATACATTGTTTGACTTAATTTATTTTCATTATGAGTCTTATATATCTCAAACCATGTGTATACTAAATAAGTGTTGTTGTAATTGTAGGCCGTTGTATTTGTCTAACCGGATCACGACAACCGGACATTTTGGAGACGGACTTGTGATCCTTGAACCGGCTGGTCTGCAAAGAGTATCTATGACACATAATAAAGCTTGAACAAAAAAACAAATATACATAATATAACAATCAACGTATTTTTAAGATAAAGTTGAATCAAGCCTTGCCATAGGAACACACACCAAAGGACTGGCTCTAGGAAGTGTGATTCCGGGTCCCTCATCCATATCAACCCAAGCCACATCCCCTTTTTCACCCGTCTTCCACTCGAAGCACTGAACCATCACACCCAAGGTCACTTGCACCACTTGCATAGCTAAAGATGTCCCAGGACACATTCGTCTTCCACTCCCAAATGGTAGCATATGAAAATTTTGTCCCCTAACATCCACCTGACTATGTTCAAATCTTTCAGGGCTAAACTTTAGTGGATCGTCCCAGTTCTTTGGGTCTCTACCCAGGGCCCAAACGTTTACAAAAACAGTAGTTTTTGCAGGAATATGATAGCCTTCGATAGTGCAATCTTCTGTTGAAGTTCTTGGGATCATTGGGGCTGTGGGGTGTAACCTTAGTGTTTCCTTCACAATTGCTTGGAGGTATGGAAGGTTCGGTATGTCGGATTCTTCTAGAAGTCGAGTTTTTCCGACTACTCGTTCGATTTCTTCAATCACTTTCTTCATTATTCTTGGATGGTTGATTAGTTCTGCTAAACCCCATTCTATTGTAAGTGCAGAAGTGTCTGTTCCTGCAATGAACAAATTCTTTAAACAACAAATAAACAAGGTCAATTAGTCTTTTATAGGTTGATACTCATGTATACAAACATTAGACAATCAAAATCATATGAATTTACCAAAATAAAAGCTTTGATATTGTCTTTGGTCAACTTCATCTCCATGGTATCATCTTCTGAAATCTTGAGTAAAATGTCAAGAAGGTCCTTTGCTTCATCATTCCCCTTCTTCCTCCTTTCATCTTCATGCTCACTTATGATCCTTTCAATTAACACGTCAAACTGCGGGTGTATCTCCCTCATCCGTTTTTCATACCCTTGTAAATCAAGATTCTTAAGAAACCATATGTAATCCGCAAGGTTAAGCTCACCCGTAACCTTTGAAATCTCGGTAACCAGCTTTCGCATATTGCTTGCTTCGTTTTCTTCCTCAGAACACCTTTCACTCATAAGCATTCTTGAAATAACATTGTTTGTCAACTTCAAAAGCTCATCTTTAACATTCACTGGCTTTCCAAGTTTAGCCTTTTGTGATAACAAGTTAATGAACCGATTAACCTCATCTTGTCGAACAGGAAGGAGCAAATCGAGTGTTTTACCATTCAATAGCTCAGACATAACCAATTTCTTCATCAGTTTCCAGTAAGGTCCATAAGGAGCAAACATGAAATCTTTTGATCCGTATGTTAAGTAAACCGTGGTGGTGTTTCTGGGTCGATCCAAATAAGAAGCTTCGTATGTTCTAAGGAATTCTCTAGCCATTTCAGGTGAAGAAACAGCAAGACAAGGTACTGACCCAAGAAAAAACCGAAAAACTGGCCCATATCGAGTTGAGAGTTTGTGTAAAGCTTGGTGAGGGATCGGTGCAAGAAGGTGAAGATGCCCAATGATCGGTAGCGCAAAAGGGCTAGGTGGAAGCTTGAATTTGCTCCGGGGAGACGAAAAGAATGATCGGGTGAACAAAACAGAGATGAGCAAAATGAGAAACAAGATGAAGCAACCATAGATGTCAACCATGATGACAGATTATTAACTATATGTCTGTGTGGATTTCAAATCTTTGGTGGTTCACTGATCATGACCAACATCATCTTCATAAATCGTCTATAAATCAAAGTATCCATAAAACAAGAGGAATCGTTCATATCTATTTGTTCTTGTTTCATATGTTTGTCACGTTATGTAAAGGGTATAAAATGGACGGAAACGGATATTTGTTTAGCATTTATCAGACTACAATTCAATTAAACAATTCAATGTTATCAATCAATGTCATTACAAAATATGGGCCTATGGATACAAGAAATATCATCAGCAGTTGTCATCATGACTTGTAGCAAAACAAAACTAAACCTTTTAAGTCAAAAGGTAAACAAGAAGCCCAATCATCAGCAGATGATCATCAATCATAATTCATACATACCTTCACTGAATCAACATCTTCATCCTATTCAACACGAATTGAGCCTCAAGCCTCTCAAGTCATCTTCATGTATGCAAAAACATTAGTGATTAACCCTTCGTCATCCCAATCATCGCATTGACATTAAAGTTCTAACCCTTCTCTCCCTATCAACCCTTTTAGCACTCGGGGTCCGATTCAATCTCTGCAGCTCTTCCATCACTACTTTCTCAACAATCTCAATCGAATTCAAAAGCTTTTTCTGAGGTGTCTGCAACTCTGATTCACCTCCACATTGATTAGCAATGGCTGTTAGCATCAATGGAACCTTCCCCAATGCAGATTGCTTAAATGTTTTCGATGATAATTTAGCCTTTGGAGTCACAAAAGACGCTTCATGCTCGAGGTGAGCATCATATACTGAAGGATCTTGATCAGCAGGCTGATGATCCATCCTTATCGCGATGGGGCTCCCCAAAATCCGACCCATACCATCTCCCAAATGCACCCTCCTCCTCTCCATCGCCTGTTCAATGATATTAGCATATATTATCATACAATCAGTACCACTAGCAGCATTATCATACAATCTACACAATGATGATTGATGAAATGAACATAGATCAATCAAGAAATGAAGTAATTACGAATCATATCGTACCCTAACGACATGAGTGATGTCTGCAAGAGGAGTACGTGGATACCAAGAAGGTAACACACTACGGTTCGCCGGACGTCCACCTCGGGCTCGCCGGAGACTGTTACCGGACGGCGGCGTATTCTGGCTCCGGCCACCGCGTCTATACGCCGGC
The DNA here is from genome assembly GCA_018326385.1 of Flaveria bidentis. Taxonomy (NCBI): domain Eukaryota; kingdom Viridiplantae; phylum Streptophyta; class Magnoliopsida; order Asterales; family Asteraceae; genus Flaveria; species Flaveria bidentis. Next base: position 24,822 of record BJCM01063944.1, read on the forward strand.
ACCGGCGTTTGAAAAAGGGATCTTCCAGATCCACCTCCTCTCGTTGCAGTAAGAGCCTCACCGACCTGTTGACCTGAACCACCACCGGTCAACGGCGTCGCACCCCACCGGAAAAGAGTGAGATCGCTACTCCGTTCGCTGTCGTCCGGTAGAACTCCGACGCCGGCGATTGACCTCCGGAGACGGTTGTACGTCTCTGTAACTCCGTTGTTTGGCCTCGTTAGCCTATCTCTTGCTTCCGGCATGTTTAATCTTTTGATCTGGAAAATGAGTAAATCATAAATCAACAAACGGTGATATGATTTGTTTAGGAACTGAATCTAGGGTTTGGTTTAAGTTAAACGTTCAAATGCAAGTTAACGGGATGCAATTTGGTGATTTGGAGTTTTATTTATTAGTGATTGAGGTGATGAATTGGATTTTTACCTTTGTGGTTTAGGTGGAATGTGTGTTGTGGTGTTCATATGAGTCAACAATGGTGGTGAGAGTCTGGTTTTGAAGATGATGAAGATGAAGTGAAAAGGAGAAAGAGGGAGCTTTGGGAGAGGCTAAAATGGCGAATTTTGAAATGAAATTTGGGCGGTTTTATATGAAACCCCCAAAATGTTGAGTTTTTGAAATGATGTTCTAAAATGGGAAATTGTATATTTGTATTTGAATTGTTTTTAATTTGAAGGGCACGAGACTGAAAGCTTTTGAATATTGAAATGTGTTTGCAATTTGGCACTTGACGGGTGGTTTTGCTTTCGTTAATTACGGGTTAATTTTGAATTTGAAGCAAAAATAAGTAAAGTTAACGATGACTACTCAGTTATTTTGACAATCATACATAAACATATGGTTTTTTAGTTTTTCAAAAACATCCTTTAATTAAGTTTAGAATTTCAAAACTAGTCCTTTAAGGTATAAGGACTAAAATGTCATTGACTTAACAAATAAACATAACGTCCGTTAGTTTAAATGACGAAATCTGTTATAGAATGTATACATGAAAGATGATTAGAGTATTTCTTTAACATAAAGGATAATAAACTACGATTTTTTATAAATCTAAATAATGTTTTTCTGTAATTGTCTTATTATTATTGTTATTATACTTTTTTACACTTTCTGATATATCCTAGTTTACACTGCCTAAACTATCTTACCGCCTCAAGAGGCCTCAAACAAACGTTATTTGACTGGAGCATTTATCTAATTATCATGTACCGCCTGTAGCGGGTGTGATTTTTTTAATAAATAAAGAAGCTTCAAGCATTAGAATCAATTAAAAAAAGTTTTTCTAAAATTTCTAAAAATCATCTTTCTTTTGATTTCATAAGTTTTTTTTTAATTTCTCTAACGCTTGCATCTTCACAGTAGGTTGTCACTATGTAACTCCTCTTAACTCAACCCTATCAAACATTGAAAATTTGGTTTATCTCTTTTCCACCAACATAACCAAACTAAACATAATATTTAACTCCTTGAACTGATTTGAAAAAAAAACAAGTAGTTGTTTTAGTATTAACTATTGAGTACTCAGATAATGTTTAGAATCTTGTTTTTTAAAACAAATGATCCATTGTAGAAAATACGAATATAAACGATATTAGAGATAATGTTCAGTAATTCTTTGTATTGTTTTGTTTTCTTGTTTTGTTCTTGAGATGTAATTGTTTGTATAGTTTAGGGGTTGTTTGTGTAAATAGTTGATTAGTCCTTCTAACTGCTATAAATAAGTGTTTAGTGTGTAAATTGAAAGTGATTTTTCCAATAATAAGAAAACGATCTTCATGTTCAGTTTGTATCAATTGGTATCAGAGCGAATATAGGCTCTCGATCCATCATCTTCCTCTTCGAGAATCTTGAACAAATTTCCCACCCAATTCGATCTCTCATCTCATTCCGATGGCAGACCAAGGCAGGCAAGTAGTGCTGAAAGACGGTAGCGACTCAATTTCGTTCAAGATCCCAT
>BJCM01063946.1:0-12398 GCA_018326385.1 Flaveria bidentis
GTCTTTTGAAAACAATTGTTGTATCTGTTTCAAACAACATTATATTTTGTAACTTGTTCCCGGGTTGTGGGAATTGCATACAATGTTATTATCTATGTTTATATGAATCTTATATCATGTTTATGCTTATGGCTATGTTGTCGTGAATACTGACTAGACACGACACAAGTCCCCTTGTTGTCGGGTGTCGTCATGACACGCTTGTCATCATTATATTGCATCTCTATCGCTTACCATGTGTTATGACGATTCCCGTCATGTTACATCCTCGTGTTTCCGCTCTTAGCGGGGGTGTGACATTGTTAATGACTGGGTGATTGAGGGAGAATTGGAGAGATTGGCTGAGTGTTTTGACTAGCTATTTGAGATTATGATAATGGTTCAGGTTGGATAGGTGAGATGGGTAAAGTTTTTTGACAGGCTGGTGATTGATGTTGTGGAGATTGGCGATGTTGGAGAATGGATGATTGATGGGGTGAATGTGAGGCTTGCACAGTTTTAGTGGATGAACTCCCTTGTTGGTCTTCCCATACCAATTCTAAGGGTATGTTACCATTAGGATCAGCCACTTGTGCAAACATGGGCATATCACCTCTTTTATACTTCCCACTGTTCTTTTTCAGTACAGATCTTCCCAGATGTACCTAAACGAACACATCACCATCTCTAGCTATTCTAGGTAGATCAACATTGAGGATTAGTTGCAAGAACCTTGGAAACATATACATCTTGTTAGCCTTTTGCACTCTTAATGTGGTTACACAGACAACTGAAAATGTACTTTGATTAGTTGTATGTCATTCCCTCTAAAATATCAATAATCCTAGATGAAATGTGCTTTGAGAATCTGTCAAGCCTAAACTTCTTGTTGGAGATTCACATTAGATACGTGTGACATAGGAATCTGTATGACTTGCATAATCTTCCTTTCTTTATCTCTCCCTTTTCAAAATCACCATCATAACCCATCAGATAGAATACTTTCTCTATGTATTCATTCTCGAATACATCAGGGTGACCAGCTTCTTGTTCTCCCAACTCTAGAACCCTCTTGATGGTCTGTTAAATCATCTTTAATCTTTCATGCTTCACATCCGCCATAATAACTTCCAATTCTCCATCTTCTTTTATTCATGAAAAATTCCAGAAATCAACTATATGTGATTGATGAATCACAACAATTGTTGTTAAAGGATAGAAGAGCCTGGATTGTTGTAGATATCTGATGATATTCTGACACCCTTCTTATACAGGTCATCAGCATTGAAAAATGCACAAACATTATGCTCTCTATCAAATCGATTAGTCATTTGTTCATGAGAGTTAAGAAGAATATATTTGAATCAACATTATATACAGAAGAATATAATCAGATTTAATGATAACCAAGAATCAAATAGTTCATTATTAATGATTATGACATGTTATACCTTCAAAACAATGATCTGAGATCAAGATTATGTGTTTGTTTGAGGTTTTGGTTAGGTAATTTTGAATGTTTGTGAAAGGGGAAAAGGTTTGTTGAGTACGCTTTTCTAGGTCAGAAAAGTGCTTTGAAAAAAGGTGAATAATGAATATTTAAGTCAAATAACATCATTTATACTCACTCTGACACATTAATTTCATTTATATAATGAAGTGTGACCCTCTATCCTTATTACCAAATTTTCTATATCCGCAGTTTTTAGTTCTTCCGTAGATCATCTACAGATTCCGTAGATCATCTATGGATGACTTAGAATTAAAAACTAATTTTTGATGAAGTATAATTTAAATTTTCATAGGTTACCAATCTATGAATTTAGATTATACTTATAAAACATTAACTCATTCATAGTTTACCAATCTACGAATAGTCATATTTTATTATGTTTCGCACTGTAGCTTCTGCTGATCTGTAAAATGCACTGTAGCTTTTGTTGATGCTGAAAATGCACTATAGTTTCTACTGATGCTTAAAATGCAAAGATTGAAACTTCTTTGATTATATGGTCCAAATCAACTCATAGGTTATCATTTATTGCTATTGGACCTTGTTGACTTTGTTTTCATGACAATTGTGCACAAGAAGGTTTATATTTTGAAACACTTCATGTATCCCGCAGCCAAGTTAGTGCTCAAGCTCCAATTCATTCTTTGATTTTTAATCAAAATTCAGATTTTATGTTTTCATGCATTAACTACTCCCTCTAAATTTGTGATTAATGATAAGATGTTGCATTCATAATAAATTTATGTAGAAGAATAGCATGAAAGGCATATGACAATCCAAAGGTTATAAAACAAACTAAGCTAAACAAAATAAAACACAATAAAAGAATTATTATGTACATGCATATAAGCATATATAATGGGATCATACTATGACACTAAGCTTTTTCCTGTTTGATTTGTTTGATGAAGTGTGATATGATTCTAGTCCTGATTGCAAGTATGTTTGACCATTTAAATTCAAACAAGAGTATTGTATCAACTAGGCATGTTGTTTATCATGTTTTAATGTTTATTAGTGATTAACTATTATATGCTCCACATTCAATTCACATTAGAGTTTGTCCTCTGTTTGTGAGTCAATTCATCACTTTTTCACACTTAGAAACTATGTACATTAGGTTATAAATTCTATCTTGAGACAAATTTGATGTCTCATTAATGCATTGATGCTAAAGCTCTTTAGATAATATACAATTGATCATAATGGATTCTTTTGGGAGCTTAGATATGATCATCATCAGGTCACCGGGTCTTTATTTTCATAAAACAGAGGTGCCTTTAACCCAGGTCTTTGTTTACACAAAACAAAGGGATGATGAGGATCATACTTTATACCAGTTGGTTACAGAGGTATACCAAGGTGTTCATAGACCTAGGTCTTTGTTTACACAAAATAGAGGGAATATGATTTGCAATATAGAAGTTATAAGGTGTTTTACATAGTGTGCTTGGGTGTTTGAATTGATCACATTAGGATAAGACTTAGTTGCTTGATCCTCAAAATGGAGTTTCCCATAAACAATCACCTTTTTATTATGCTAGGCATGCTCTTAGTGTAGTTTCCACTCAAGATGAACCTACTCACATATCAAAGTACTTCTGATAAGATTTAAATTAAGTTAATTATACAAGAAGTAAGCAAAGGCATAGCATACTATCATTTCCCATACATATATTATGCTAAATCAAAATACACAATAAAGAAAGACAATATTTTTTGTATTTTTATATTGTTTTCTGAATGTTTTTTTTATCTTATAGATTACTATTTACAAGGAAAATCACATGCTTTTCTTTGTTAATGATGATCAATCTAAGTTAATCATGCCCAAAGACTCAATTAGAAAATTAAATCTAACTGAATAAAAGACTTTAGTGAATAAATCCACAATCTGATTTGTTGTATCCACTTTGATTAACTTGATTAAACCCTTTTCTAAGCAATCCCTCATAAAATGGTATTAATTTCAATATGCTTTGTTTTGCTATGTTGAACTGGAATAGCAGTAATAAACATAGCAGCTAAATTATCAATATGATTTGGGGTTTGAAGGATATTGTAACCATAATCAAGCAATTGGTTTGCATCCAAAGTACTTAAGAGCAACCAACTGAAGCAGCTATGTACTCAGCCTTAGCTGTGGATATAGATATATTTGTTTGCTTCTTGCACTGCCATGATACAAGTCTTGGTCCTATAATTTGACATCCTCTAGTTGTGGATTTTTTTGTTAGTGTTGCATCCTCCAAAGTCACTATTTGAATATGAGTAAAGAGTGAAGTAACCATCCTTTGGATACCAAAGTCCAAGAGCATGTTTCCCTTTCAGATATCTAAAGATTCTCTTAACAGCATTCAGATGAGTCGTTTTGGATCATATTGGTACCTAGCACAAACACACATAACAAACATTATGTCAGGTCTACTGGTAGTTAGATACATAAGAGATCCTATCATTGATCTATACAATCTTTGATCAACAGATATTCCAATAGGATCAGGTACAATCTTATCAATTGTTGAAGTAGCAGTTTTGCATGAAGATGTATCAGCAAGATTGTACTTCTTCAATATTTGATGAATATACTTCTCTTGATTACGAAGGAAGAAACTCAATTCTCCCATTGAACTCATCTGAAACTCAGGTTTTATTAGTTCTTCAAAACTAACAGATGGTCTCTTGTTTGTTGATCCAAATATAATGTCATCTACATATATTTGAACAACTAAGAGGTCTTGATGTTCTTGTTTGAGAAAGAGTGTCTAATCAATAGTTTCCCTTTTATATGCATGCTTGAGCAAGAAAGACGATAATGTTTAACACCACTTTCTTGGTGCTGGATGAAGACTATACAAAGCTTTGTATAGCTTGTATACCCTATGTGGGTAGTCAGGATCTTCAAAAACAGGAGGTTGAGCTACATAGACCTCTTCATCAATTTTCCCATACAGGAAAGCACACTTGACATCCATTTGATAGACAGTGAACTTCTTATATGAAGCATAGGGTAGAAATACCATTATTGCTTCAATTCTTGCAACAAGTGCAAAAACTTCATCATAGTCTATCCCTTCTTCTTGGGTATAGCCTTGTGAAATTAGCCTAGCTTTGTTTCTCACAATTATACCTTTGTCATCTAGTTTGTTTTTGAAAAGCCATCTTGTCCAGTTTGATGTTGACCTTCAGGTAGATCAACAAGATTCCAGACTTTCTGCTTTCTGAATTGCTAGAGCTCTTCTTGCATAGCTTCAATCCAGTTATTATCATTTAGAGCAGCTATGATGTTTGGAGGAACAACTTGTGAAAGAAAAAATGTAAACAAACAAATGTTTGCAGCTCCCCCATGGCTTCAAGTTGTTCTTTCATTAAGATCTCCAGTTATGTTGTTTGTTGGATGAGACTTGTGAATTCTGGTTGTTGGAATAGATTCAACTGAAATGGTTGATTCTAAGTTAGTCATATCCATTGAAGTACATGGATCCAGCTTAGATGATGAATTTAGGAAGTGATCAAAGTTTTCCTCGTGTTCATTATTAGAAGTAGAATGATCTTCTTCATGAGTTTGTACATCAATTGCAATGTGAATAACTTCCGCGGGAACTTCTCCAGAAGTATTTTTTGCTTCTATAGGAGTTACAGGAACATCTACGGATGGTATTTGTTGACTTGCTGACATTAACTCTTTGGAATGCAATGGATCATCTCCAATGTGTGGGGTATCTGCTGGAGTGGATGCCATATCTGCTGAGGCATTATCCATATCTCTGGATGTAGTATGCTCATCTGCGTATGTAGAGTCAGCAGTTGATGTTGTAGTGGTTGTTACTTGTTCCATGATACATGATGTTTATATTCTTGGCGGATCAGCAGATAATGACACTTTGTTTATATTTGGAGGAACAAATGGATAACATGTATCATCAAATCCTGCATTATTCAAATAAACAGAGTTAAATGAGTCTATTAGTGTATTTATATCAAACAACCATGATGATCCTTTTACAGATTTAAAAAATAAAGATTCATCAAATGACACATTAGGAGTTTCTTCCACAATGGTTTGTTGTGGTATGTAAATCCTATATGATTTAGATGTTGAAGTTTATCCAACAAAGAAACCATTATATGTTTTCTCTAAAAAATTTCCTAATTGTTCCTTTGTGTTCAAAATAGATACATGACACCCAAAAGCTTTAAGATATCCTATGTAAGGTTTTCTTTTAAATAAAAGCTCATAAGATGTTTTATTATGTTCTTTGACAATTAATTCCTATTTTGAATATTTCATTTTGTGTTCACTACTTCAGCTTAAAAGGTGATTGGCAATTATGAATCAGCTAGCATTGTTCTTGTTGCTTCAACAAGAGTTCAGTTTCTTCTTTCAGCAACTCCATACATGGTTGCGGAGTTCTTGGTGCGCTGAACTTCCTTGCAATGCCTTTATTCCTACATAAAGAATCTAAGTCAGTATTAATAAATTCAGTCCTATTACCACTCCTAAAAACTTGAACTTTTAAATTAAGTTGATTCTCAATACTGTTAACAAAGTCCATTAATATTTCTGATGTTTCACTCTTTTGTTTTAAGGAAAACACCCATGTGAATCAAGTGAAATCATCCACCACCACTAAACAATATTGCCTTTTTCCAATGCTCATCACATTGGTTGGACCAAATAGATCCATGTGAAGCAATTTGAGTGGTTTAGTGTTTGTATTGATAATTTTGGATTTATGTGACACTTTATGTTGTTTTTCCTTATAACATGAAGGAAAATGGCTTGAACAATAAAACTCTTTCTTTGGCAATCAAATGACTAAGTCATTTTTCACCAATTTGTTCATGTTCTTCATGTTGGAATGAACAAGCCTTCTATGCTACAATTGAGATTCATCTTCTGATGACGTAGATAGTAGGCATGTTTCATGGTTTGTGAGTGCCGTATTGTTCATATCCAAAACATATGTGTTTCCTTTTCTTGATACTTTAAGAAGGATCCATTCTTCTGGAACTAAAAAACCTGGCTTAAGAATGTAAAAATTAGTGTTATCAAAGAATGTGGTATAATTTTGATCACAAATATGAGACACACTCAATTAATTATACTATAAATTTTCACAATAATTTAGTTTCTCAAATTTGAGTACACCATTAGTTACCATTCCTTCAGTAACTATTTTACCTCCCTTCTTATCCCCACCAAATGCCACATATGACACATTTTTATACTTGAAGTCATGGAGAAGAGAACAGTTTCCTGTCATATGCCTAGAACAACCACTGTCAACATACCACTTGTTGTCAGCTCTCCATGATTGTTCCTGCACATTAAAGAAATCAATTAGAATTGACAACCCAAGCCTTAATGATCTTGGGTTTGCCAGTAGTGTCCAAAATTGTAACTCCTTCAATAATCAGTCTTGATGTTTCTGTATTAATTATACTCTTAAATGATTCATTCTGTGTTGTTTGTGGTGAGGATTATTCTATTGAAGATGAGGTTGTTAAACTTGGCCCTGGTTTCTTAATCTCTTTTTTATTCACCTTAACTTTGTTGGTTTGTTTCTTTGGTTTTAAGAATGAGCCTTGATTGTTGAAAGTTTCATCATCTTTTGATTTTGAATGAGGTACATAAGTTCCCGTTTCAAAATTATCATAGAAAGCATCATCAGCATTTGTATCCTTTTTAGTCAAATCCACCTTTTTGTGAGGTGTTTTGGATTGCTGAAATGTTGTTCTTTTCTTCAAAGGTTGACCATCAGCATATTTTTTCTCCTTTGCTTTTGGCTTTTGTTTTTGTTGTTACTTCTTAGTTTTTGAATCTTCTTGACTATCAATGAATTGAGAGTTTGATTTAGCCTTCTCAGATTGTAGCTTATTTTTGCTCTTAATCTTGTTTGTTGAAACAATATTCCTGAGTTGATTGGTTATTTTTGTTAAAAATTGCACAATGTTTGTTGAAGTAGCAGTCAGAGGTCATGTGATTGTTCATATTACAAATAGAACAATAACTGATGAAGTAACAATCTTCAACATTGTGATTTTTCATATCACACTATTTGCAATACATTTCCTCTGATTCTTTATCAGAATTGATCACTTTCTTTTTCTTTTTCAGCTTTTGAGGCTTCAAATCTTTTTCCAATTTCGCAGTTGATTTGTCCTTGCCTTTCCCTAACACACTATCAAAGGATTCTTGTTTACCATTTGCTGATTTCTACTACTTGGGATTCACCACTTTCTCGTATGATTTGTTGGTTGTTGCTTTTGCCTTCCATCGATCTTCTATTGAAGAAGGTTTCTTCTTCCGCTGAAGATATGCTGATTGTTTCTTCTTTTCCTTTTCTATGAAAGATGTGTGTACTTCCTCAGTAGACGTTCACTATTCAATTCCTTCAGTTGAAGGTTTTTGTTGCTAATGAAGTTCTTTAAGACCTTCAAATTTAGATGAGCTATTCTCTTGCAAATAGTCTTCAACATATTTCTTTGTTTTGGAGGATATGACAACTTAGTTTCTTCAAGAAAATTGGGAATGATTGTTTCAAAAGAAACATTCTTACCAATGTCCAGTTGATCATCATCATGTTCATTAGAATCATCCAAGTCATCACACTCATGAAAGTCAAATTCTGGGTCATTTTGTTTAATATTTTCTAATTCAGAAGACTCAGTTTCACTCACCTTAGTTTCATTGTTATTAACTTGTTGATTAGATTTTGTTTCAAACTTGGTGCTTGGAATAAAATGATTTTACAAATTGTTTGTCATTGTTTCAGGTAATGTTGTGTAATTATCATTTATAGGATGTGCAACAACATTATATCCCAACCCATACCTGTTCTTTGATTCATTATGAGAATTTTAATAATTTCTCATATTGCTGAGATGAAAGTTGAAACTTCTGAAGTTTCACTTCAGTTTATGCATGATCAACCATGGATTTAGTCAAGGAAGTTGTCAGATGCTCAACTTGTGCTTTTAAACTGTAATTTTCTAAAACAAGTTTATCTAAATTCTTTTGTAAAGATTTAATTTTGATTTGATATAATTTATGTTCTCTTACATGAGATTCATTTAAAATCATTGTTTCCTTTACTTTATCAGCCAGTTGTTAAGCATGGACTCTATATTTTTCAACTTCCTCAACACATACTGATAAACATAATCTATCTCTTACCCCTCTAGCCATGGGTGGAACTTTGTTCTCCATGTGAGCCATTAAAGCTTGATCTCTTCCAAGACTTTCTTCTCATACATGCTCCAGTCACAGGTTCCATCTTGTAGCATGATTAGCCCAGATTCTTTAGAATTACTAGGTCTTGCTGATGCATTTGTGGCTGGTGGGGTAAGTTGGTTAGCTGTGGTTGTTTGAAAGATCTTTGAGATGTTGACGGTTGATGAGATTGATGTTGATTGGACTGATGTTGCTGATGTTGTCTCAAGTCAGGATTTGATTGTAGATTACATTCTCTAGAGAAATGTCCATAGAGATTTCATCTGAAACATCTTACCTTTGACTTATCAACACCAGTCTTTGATGTTTTACTTGCTACAGCCAAATTTTTATTTCTTCTCAGGTATTGTTTGGCTCTATAAGCAATCATTGCCATTTGCCTTTGAAGATCCATCTCCTCTACTACATTTGGATGTAGTTCTTCCAAGTCTTGCTGGAAAAAGTTGGCAGATGTTAAAGAGCTTCCCAAGTAAGCTTGAAAACTTGAACTAAAAGCTGCAAGATGTTCATGTCTGTTACAAGCTGCATAAATCTATAGAGTTGTTGAGAAATTGATTCACCCTCAATATGAGGAAAAGTTTCATATTATGAGCGAAATGTGTCCTTCCTAATGCTTTTGATTTCATTACTCCCTTCACAAAGTGTATGAAGTATCTTCCACAAGGAATTTGTTGTTTTATAATTCTCACACCTAATTAATGTTTCTTCAAGAAAAGCCATACTAAGCAAGTTGTATGCCTTAATATCAACTTTGACCTTCTTAACATCATCAGATGACAGATCTTTTGTACTTATGTGTTGATTTTTGTCATTATAATCCGGCCCAAGAGTGGGTGGAATATATGGACCTATGGACCTTCAGTTATTGATACCTATAAGTCAGAATCAGTATAATTCATATTGTTGGACCCTAAAAGGATCATACATGCCAACTCAAGTGGTGGGTTGATGGTTGTTTTGCTGGAAATCCCATAAGTCCAAGAACAAATACGGATGAAGAAATCTGCAAAGAAGAATACAAGTGTCGACTAACCACATTTGTATATGCGGATGACATAGAACAAATGATGACAAGTATTTGTTCTTCTACATTAACAAATGCGAATAGCCGGAAACAAATGCTGAGAGTATTTTGTACATCAGCATTTACTAATGCGGATGACCAACAACAAATGCACATAAGTGTTTGTTCATCCGCATTTGTCAATGCTGATGACCAAACACTAATGCTGAAGAACAAAAGAAATGCTAATCAAGATCATCACATCCGCATTAGTAAATGCGGATGAATAAAATAAATGTTGATGGAGACTTAGACTAGTTCTCTGATGTTTAGGTCAGGGGTAGTTTAGTTATTTTGTAAAATGCAACTTGTCAGCCTATAAATAGAATAGAAATCCTCGTATGTGAGGTGCTTGTTGATACACATACTAGACAACTAGAATCTTTTGTTTAGTCATATGTTTACAAGGTGTCTTATTATTGTTTAATGCTCAAACCCTAGAATTCATTGTAACCGATTTCCTTCATTAATACAAATAACATTTATGAGTATTTCTTGCATTCAAGTTCCTTAATTATTTGATTCCGCCTTCAAATCATTGACATGATCATCATATTCGGTCCTTGTTGATTCACATCAATAGAGAATATCATTCTCAAACCCAATGAATTGGTATCAGAGCTTTGGCTCTAGGTTCTTTTTCAGATCTTCCTAGATCTGAACAGAACTTGATTGATCTGGTGATTGAGTTACTAATAGAGTGTTCGACTACCTTTACTTAGTAAACTGCAGAAAGCTCTTCAACAGTCACTGTTCATCTATACTCATCTTCAAGAACAAACCCGTGAACAGAAACATAGAAACATCAGCAGATCTGGTTACACATAAACCTGCTTGAACTATTTGGAGTAGTTGGACTTAACAATCAATCTAATCATTATTCAAACAAGTTTAAAACAACTGACTAAAATGGATTCACATAATTTTTCATAACTTGGTCATACTCCAAAACCTCCCATGCTTAAACACAAATCTGAGTTAAAGCAATGGAAAATCAGATTCATGAACTATACTACAGGTGTAGATCCGGACTACTAGATTTCAATATTTAAAGGCCCTCACATTCCTGTCACACTTTCTGCTGATCAAGCTGCATTATACAAAACCTCAATAATACCTATTCAGGATCTCACACTTGATGATGATGACTACAAGAAAATGAAAGTTGATCTCAAAGATTAATCTATACTCACTCAAGCACTTAAAATGAATGTCTTTAAAAGATTAGAAAAGTATGGAACTGCTAAAGCTGTTTGGGTTGTACTGCTGATAATGTGTGAAGGTAGTAGTGAAGTTGTTAAAATTAACAAGGACAAGCTTGTTAATCAATATGAATCCTTTCATCACTCCAAAGGGGAGTCAATCTCTAAACAGTTGCATAGATTTATGCAGCTGGTAAATGATTTAGAGATCATGGGGGTAACATACAAAGTCAAAGAACTTAAAAAGAAGATGCTTCACAGTCTTCTAGAAAGTTGGAAAGAAAATGTTACAATGCTGAAAAACACTCTTGATCTAGAGAGTACCACCTTGGACAACATGATTTCCAAGATAGAAGCTCTTGAACTTGAAGAGAGAAGCAAAAATCTTGGTGGACCTAGAGTTATTAAAGCTTATAAATTTCCATCAGACACTCACTCTGTGGAAAATGCATTCATCACTAAGGATGATGATTTTTATTCCTTAAGAGATCAAGTGAAGACAACTGGTTTCATTATTGCTCCATCAACAAACAAGCCATCAACATCATCTCAACCAATAGGGTTCATTGCAACTCCCTCAATTGCTCATGAAGACCCAAGATCAGAAGAGCAAAAGACAACTTACAATGCCTTTGTTGCTAGCTTTGAAGCTTACCTTAGAGGAAGACTCACCTCTTCTCATTTGATCCAAGAAGACTTAGAAGAAATGGATCCAGATGATGCGGAAGAAATAGATCTGCAGTGGCAAATGGCTATGATTGCAATGAGAGCCAAGAAGTTTTTTAGAAAAGGAAGAAAGCTTAGCTTTAATGAAAACACAAAACTTGGATATGACAAATCCAAGGTAAAGTGTTTCAACTGTGGCATGACTAGCCACTTCTCCAGAGAATATAATGCTCCTAGAAGAAACAATAACAATTTCCAAAGGACTTCGTAGGGTCAGTCATATCCATAACTACAGGATCGATGTTGCTCACTAAATGCAATGTTTTCTCTCAAACTCACCTAGAACAACACTCGGGTATAGAAAGAATCCGTAAGAGTTGATCACACTATAGAAAGTAATATATAACACAGAAAGTAGTTTTCAAGGTACTATTATATATTGCTTCTCAACTCAATAATACAAGACTCTTAGAAGCAGTTGTTACAATGAGTTACAAAGAGAACCTATATATAATAGTACCTACAACCAGATATACTTTGATACCAGCTGGGATCCTTTAGCTAAAGCCTATACTACAAGATTATAGTTTAAGGTATCTCGGATAAAGTCTTATCTGAGATATGGTAGTCAGGACATGTCCCTGACTTACCTTTTGTCACCAACTAAAGTTGGTAACATGTACTATCATAAAAAGGTAAACAGTGGAATAAAGTATGGTCAACAACATGGCTCTTTGG
>BJCM01063951.1:0-11768 GCA_018326385.1 Flaveria bidentis
TATATATGTATGTATATTTGTCGTGAGACTTGCCGAACCCTAATCGGTGTATTCTCTCTTGACGCATCGAACTCCGGCGACGACTCTCCCCTTCACGTGTCACTCGCCGTCGCTACCTACTCACGCTATTTCACCGCATCATCGCAGGTATCATTTAGTGTCACCGCTATTAGTGTCGCCACTAATACCTTTGTCGCCGTTATTGGTGTCGCCGCAAATGGCGACATTTCTTGTAGTGATTATTTCATCTGATCTTTTATAAATCACGAATACCTTGTCAATCACATTTTAAATTAACTGCTAATACGAGTTACAGAAAATATTACATTTAAGTAGCAATATTTTTTTTATATATCTTTTTATTATAATTAAAGTGAAGTTAATTATATTTTGGTCAACAACCCAAAAAATGATTGGCAAGTTTAATAACATTTAATAATAAACGTGCACAAACAAGAAGAATGGTATCATAACTGTTTATTTTGGTCAACTTTGAAACAAATATTATTCAGTTCCTAAGGCTCCTCTATAAATTGAGAAACAAATTTCTCAAACATCATCTCCACCCCCAACAATTTAACACCAATGGCTCTATTCAATCTCTTATCACTCTCCTTTTTCACATTCATTGCCATTGCAATGGCTGTAACTCCGTCGTCATCCACCACCACCACCACCACCACCAATCAAATCCACACCAACTTTGTGAAAACATCATGCAAGGCCGCTACTTACCCATCGGTTTGCTTAACCTCCCTCCTCCCATACGCCACCGCGGTCAAATCAAACCCCTATAGCCTTGTCAAACAAGCCCTCTCCACCACCCTCAAATCCGCCTCCGCCACTCGTTCCACCATCTCCAAGCTAGCCAAGGCCAAGAACATCACCAAACGTGACGCCGCTGTCCTCAAAGACTGCATTGAAGATATCCAAGATTCCATTAATGAAATTAAAGACTCGCTGAAAGCAATCTCAAGCCTTAACTCGTCTAAAAATAAGAAACTTGTTCTTTCTAATGCACAAACGTGGGCTAGTGCAGCCATCACCGACGAGTACTCCTGCACCGATGGGATTTCTGATGTAGGAATCAGTCCGGCTTTGAAGAAGAAGATCAGGAATAGTATTGTGACTGTTGCAAGGCGAAGCAGCAATGCTTTATATCTTATTAATCACCTTAACGTTTGAAATGTTATAATTGAGATACCTTTTGGTGTAACAATCTTGTTTCATTTAGTATAATTATCCACTTAATAAACTATTGATTTTACCCATATTGTCTTTATACATATTAGAAGAAAACAGTCCAAAGATGAAGAAGAATATCAGAAGTAGTAGTAATTTTATACGTATCCATTTTTACAATCATTACATTAAGTTTAAGCATACTACTAATGGCATAACTCTTTCTTACAAACATTTCACGCTTAGTTAATACCATTTTATCATATTGAAAAATCAAACAAACGACAAACTGTTGTAAGAACATAAAGACACAAGATTCTTGCGAATCTCGGGTACATAAAATGTGTTTATCAAGGTGAGTTCCTTGTTGGAAGTCATCTTCAAGATCATGTTACTTTCACCCTTGATGTTGATTGTGGTTGTATTCCCGTTTACAACCTCTTGTCTCCATGCTTCTTTGAATGCTTCTTGACTCCTCTTGCTACCGTCGTGGAGTACCACCGGCTACTGCCCTTGAGGAGGCGGCCTTTAGTGGTCGATCTACGTCTCCCGATCTATGTTTCTCATGTCCTTTGTTTACGGAGTGAGAAAAGGGGTTTCCTAGAGTGGGAGTTGGGTCTCTTGCTGGCATCGCTGAGCACTGCCGGCTGGTGTCCGCGAAGCGACGACTTTTGGTGGCCGGTCTATGTCTCTCATATGGGGAAAAACACTATCGGTCACCTACGGCTGAGTGGTTTTTGGCGAAGGTGGCTTTGGTGGTGGAGCCGAAGATGGTCGAGTTTGCAAATAGCCTTCTACTTTCTCAGTTGGGTTGTTTTTCTACTTTGTGCACGGCAGAATCGTCGCCTTGATGCTGCTGGTGGTCTTCAGCTTGCCTTTGGTGGTGTATGTATCTGTATGGTGGTGAGGTCGGGTGTTTACCTAAAGATTGTGATTTGCATGTAGGTGTCATCCTAGCTGGCATTTGTTTTTTATGGTTTTCATGACGGTGGCATTTAATTCATCTGAAACACCCTTTTGGATAAAAAAATAGATGTTTTGTGGTTTTTTTTCTTGTATTCCTCGGTTTTTCTAGCCCCAGAAAGAGGGAGGCATGAAGCGGACTTGTGCCAGAGTATATGTTAAAGCAGTTTTTTGCGATGTTTGTTTTTCTCATTAGTTGGTATGACCCGTTTCAAATGATGTTGCACCCTGAAAGGATAATACATGCCAACTCAAATGGTGGGTTGATGGTTGTTCTGCTCGTAATCCCACAAGTCCAAGTATTAATGTGGATGAAGAATCTGCAAATAAGACAAGTGTCAGCTAACCGCATTTGTATATGCGGAAGAAATAGAACAAATGCTGACAAGTGTTTGTTCTTTCGCATTAACAAATGCGGATAGAAAATCAGAATATTTTGTGAAGCGACTGTTGATAGACATTATAGAAAATCAGAATATTTTGTTTAGTCTTATGTTCTCAAGGTGTATTGTTGTTTAATGCTCAAACTCTAGTATTGATTGTAAACGTTCACCTTCATTAATACAAAGAAGATATATGAGTTTTTCTTGCATTCAATGTTCCTTTTTGATTCTGCCATTCAATCATTGACTCAATAATCATATTCGATACTTGTGAGAATATCAATCTCACACACCCCAGTCAAATGGTGGTGGCAATGAAGATGAAAATATCTGTGTTGCTGAGCCTCATTTATTTCGTTTATCTAATGCGCAATGTGCATGGGGAAAACCATAGTTAACACTAAAACTAAGAAATTTGTCAAGCTTTAATACTAATAGAAATATAAATGATCAATTGGGGAATGTTGATGAAAGCATGTGGTACAACTAGATTTTCATACTTTAAAAATTATAAAGTATCTAAAAAACCTATAAATTAACAATCACAAACGAACATAATGAGATGAGATGTTCACAAACAAAAATAAACAACATAATCTCTATGGAAATAAACAAGTATAAGATAAAGAACAAGTGAGTGGTGGTAGAGCACTCGTGTTTAACACGAGTCCCTTAAAACAAATCGATGACTTTTAAGAAAACTCCTTTAAAGTACAACAATCTAAGTAATGTTTATTATTAATTAAGAAAACTAAACCCCACAAGTGTATTGTGAACAAGAACTACCAGAAGGATTAACATATTACAGGAAAAAAAAGCTTTTTTGTGTTTGAGAGAATTCCTATAATTGATCGTGTATTTTTCAACTAAGGAACACCTTAGTTTTATACCGAAAAGAAACTGAATCAACTAATTAATTCTTAATTAAACCAAATAAACGCATTAGATGCAAACAAGATTATTTATTAGATCACTTGAATTTGTGTTTTTGAGGTCATGGGTTTGAGCCATGCGTGGTAAACAACCTCTTGCATAAAAGTGTAAGGTTAAGGTTTACATATCAGATCGTAAAATAATAAAATAATAAGGCTAAGTCAAACATAAGGTATAGCTTTTTTAAATAAATTTAATTAGATTTAATTGAGTTTGGCTAAAACTATAATTTTCTATCTCTAACAATGCATAAGTGGGAACTATTCATCCACTACTGAGTGATGGTAACCGGAAGAGTAGATGTCACATTCCAGCGGAAACATAAAATGCTTGGGTGTAACTTTTTGGTTCAAAACACATTGATTATAATAACATGGAATCAAAAAAATTAAACTAAACATAATTCTTTTATTAGTCATATATTTGTAGGATTACATTTAATAAAATTTAGTCTAATAATTAGACTTTTACAATAGTAATCCTAATTCAAAGTACACGTTATTAACATTTCTTTTATTCTTCAGCTAGTAGTAGACATGAACATTCACGAAGATGGTGAAGTCTAATAGATCAATACCTACCCATATGCATAGCTTCCCTATATAGCCGTGCCAATCACCAAACATGGTGAATGTGTACACGGAATTAGAATACATTAGGATTACCTGAAAAATCATACTCAAATAGTTAATATAAAGTTGGTGAGAATATAGGTTTATTTAATAACTTAATTTAATTTAATTGATGCAACATAATCAAACTCATAACCAAACCTACTCATATATCAAGTGATTCGTAACTATCACATACAAATCATAGAATCAAATAATATAACATCACAACCCTCAAGCGACAGATGCAAGTTGACATACTCCTAAGTAGCGCCACATATATTATTTGATGGTTGCTTATCCGAATTAATGGTTGTGTCAATATGACACTAATATATCAAAACTTTCAAATTTGCATCAATTTCAATAACAAGTAGTATGTTCCCCTCCAAAGTTTATAAATTAAAAAAGGATCATGTTACTCACCTTATTTCTAATCACAAGTCAAATATTTCCTATGAAATATTGTTTGTTAGAAATAAACCTTATTTCTGTAAACTTTCAGCATTTTTATCATTAATTAAGTAAAATTCCTAAACAGTAGCTATGGTTTTCCAAAATTTTCCAAATTTTACAAGAAGTAATATTTCAAAATCTAAATTATCCCATAAAATTTTAGTCAACATCTCATCAAAGGTAATTTCCTAGAATTTTTACAAATTTCAAAATAAATGGCCAGAATAGCTACATAACTCTACAAATTCTGAAATTTATACAAACTCTCCTATTCTATATATACTAATTTATGTATACTTTTTATGATTTTACCTACTACTTTTCTATTACTTTTGATTTTCTTCTCATTAGTTATTCTAAAATATAAAAATTTATCATACTTGTTAATTAATTTACGGAATTTATTATATAATTCCAATATAATATTAGAATCATCATATAAATTTTCTAATTTTTTATTGAGTCCAGATATTCTATTTGGGAATTTTCTTCTATTTTCTTGAGTTAATCATATACATTAATATAGCCTATATAATTATCCCATAATTTCCATAGTATTATTTTCAATATTTTCTAACAAAATTTTAAATTATATTCTCACAATCATAAATATTTAAATATTTTATCTAATTTATCATGAATAACACATGTTTTCAACCCTTAAAATCTTTTATTCTTGTTTAAATCCTTGGTTTTTATAAAATTCTCAATTCTTCTGTTTTTAAATCTTTCCTTACTGATATTTGATAGAAATCAAGTGTTTATGAGGTTTTGTAAATAAAGGTTTAACTTAAAGGGTTGGTTATATGTGTTGGTTAAACACATATACAACTTCTTAAACTAGTTAATCATAGGTTTTGAGAATCAAACCTTGCTTAAAATGAAAGAGAGTTTAGAGGATTGTTTCTTAAGTTTCTTGGAAAATCACTTGGTGAAGTTTCTTTGATCTTGAGGAAAATATCTCTAGATGAACATGGTTGATGAAGATGAGATGCTCAAGGTGTTGATGCTTGGATGATGGTGAGGCTGAGAGAGAGACCAAGAGGTTGTGGAATAGTTGTTTAGGTTGTATAAGAACCGAGATAGAGTGAATCGAGAGATGATAATGTGAACTGAGAGAGAGTCTAAGAGGTTGTGGAATGATGGTTTGGGTGTTATGAGAGCCGAGAGAGGTGATGGTGGCGGTTGTGGTGGTTTGTGGTTGATGAGAATGGTGGTTGTGGAGGTTCCATTAGCCAAAGGGTTCAAGGAGAGTGGAAGATCATCATTAACTCTAAACTAGGCTTGGTGAGATGGTGGTTTTAGACTTATTAGGTGGCTATTAGATGCTAGTGTCATGGCTTAGAGAGTGATTTGTGTATGGTTTGCTAGGTGTCAACTTATGGTGCTAATAACATTCTTAGTCATTAAGTTATGGTTAGTTGTTTAATTAGTTATTAATCTAGGTTGGCTATCTCTTCTAATGAACCAATTAATAGTGCTAAGTGGGTGTTTTAGTTAGTGTTTAAGTGTTTAGGATTAGTTTGATTTTGGTTTTTGATATAAGATTTCTAGATTTTAACTTGTTTAGTAGTGTTTGATTAAGTTATAAATCTTAATTCATTCCATACTAGGTGTAAGCCTATATCAGTCAAGTACTAATCACATAATCTTATAATTTGGCAACTTACACACGTATGGTTCAATAATCACAAAGTTCACAAGACTTTGTATACAAGCACACGTAAACGTTTATGCATGCATGCATGTTCACGTATCATAAGTACATGTTCAATTAAGCATGCAAAGTTCATATAAAGTTAATAAAATAAAATCACTTTAACAATCTCTAATAAGATATATAATTATATACTATCAATTTATAGTAATTCTTAAAACGTTAGTTTACCTAATTTTGGATTTAGGGTTGTCACAGTAGACACTCCTCAAGAGGAGTGGTGTCACATGCCAGATTAGGTACACCCTGGGCGTGTGACCGAATCGATAGGTATTGCAATATAGGTCCCATGTTATTTGAAATCAACAACGGAAGTCTTTTAGAATGCTTTATGTATGTAATCAACTTTACCGGTTGGTTTTTATTTTCATTTGTATCAAACATTTTGTTTCTCAAATTAAGATAATCAATTGATGTAATCGATAGATTAATCAATATCTTCTCTTGGGGAAGTATTTTAACACATGAGTTGAATTTAAAACTTTCATTCAAATAAGAATTTATCAAACCCTTAACTGTTTATATTGCTTTTTGAATATACAAAACATTACACTTTATGATGTACATCATGTAAGAACCACAAAGTCCAAGTCTAAATATCACATCTACATGAAATCTTGCGGGCATTTCCATGATGTTAGGTTGTCTTACACCTTGATTTGGATATAATATGTGCATATTATTTTCTTGAACATGATTTTTACAAATAAAACATCAGTAAAAAGTTGTTGAATAATGTTATCAGACATCTTTGATAAAATCAAAACAATACGTTCCATATCAATATTTATTAAGACAAATTGTTTTATGGCTATCCCATTTGATTGATAGTGCCAGTAACGGATGGCTCGTATATACTGAAAGTTCATGTTTATTAGTATGAGTATAATAACCACAACCACTATCTACGTAATTCTATGCTTATATGAGTATACTTTTGGGTTACACTACCCATAACGATTAACACAGCTTTTGTTCTTGTAAAATCATATTGTAAAGAACTTGAATTCATGGATTTTTTTTATTCAAATTGAATGAACTCTACCTAAAGAACCTGAATTTCTATATACGTCGTGCACAAATCTTGTATTAAAATATTTGAAGATAAAATTCATAATTAGATTAATCCAGAAGCAACTGAAACTTTAAACATTATATATGTTATTATATCCGTAATTATAATTTGTAACATCTGTATTTTATGATTCTTGGAAGAAAAGCACATGTAGAAGATTCTAATATATCATGTTGACATTCTACTAATCATAACAAACTTGGAGACACAAGAAGAAAGGCATTGTAACTGTTCTTTTGGTCAAACTCAGAAACAAATATTATTCAAAGTTCCTAAGGTAGCGCCCTATAAATTGAGATACATATTTCTAAACATTAACACCACCCAAACAAACACCAATGGCTCAAATCAATTTCTTATCACTCTTCTTTCTCACATTCATTGCCATTGCAAAGGCCGTAACTCCTTCTTCAACAACCACCAAGCAAACCCACACCACATTTGTGAAAACATCATGCAAAGCAGCCACTTACCCATCGGTTTGCTTAACGTCCCTCCTCCCATACGCCACCGCGGTCAAATCAAATCCTCATAGGCTCGTCAAACAAGCCCTCTCCACCACCCTCAAATCCGCCTCCGCCACTCGTTCCACCATCTCCAAGCTAGCCAAGGCCAAGAACATCACCAAACGTGACGCCGCTGTCCTCAAAGACTGCATTGAAGATATCCAAGATTCCATTAGCGAAATTAAAGACTCACTGAAAGCGATCTCAAGCCTTAAATCATCTAAAAATAAAAAATTCTTGATTTCTAATGCGCAGACATGGACTAGTGCAGCCATCACTGACGAGTACTCTTGTACCGATGGGATGTCCGATGATCAAGAAATGAGTCCGGCGGTGAAGAAGAAGATCAAGAGTGGTATTATTAAAGTTGCAAGACAGAGTAGCAATGCTTTATATCTCATTAATCACCTCAACGTTTGAAATAATATGTGTAATGCCTTTTGTTGTAACAGTCTTCCTCTCGTTTTGTATAACTTAATAAACTATTAATTTTAATTTAAATGTTATCTAATCTTAATTTTTGTTACGTGATGGATCCAAAATTCATAAATGACATAAATAAAACACTAAAACTAAAGGGATTTTAACGTGGAACTGTTTGGCTTGCCTCAAAGTGAAGGAAAGCCAAGAATATATAATTAAAAAAGATACAAACTACCTACATAAAGAATAGCACAACTACACTACAAGTCCTTGAACATATTAAGTATGGTTAATATCCCCCCCCGCAAGCGGAAGGGAGGTGGCCCAAGACCCAGTTTGTGACGAAGAACTTCAAATTGTGGTCTAGGCAGACCCTTTGTAAAAATATCTGCAACCTGAAGTTTGGTAGAGACGAACTGAGTGTGAAGTTTCCTGGATAAAACCAGCTCACGAAAGAAATGATAATCCAAATCTATGTGCTTGGCATGTTTATGTGAAACAAGATTATGAGTGAGAAACAACACACTTTTGTTATCACATAGGAGAGTCGGTCAGCTAGGTGGCAGGGCATGCAGTTCACGAAGTAAGTGTGTTATCCAAATTATCTCAGCAACAACATTTGCCATAGCCCGATATTCAGACTCACAACTTGATCGTGAGACCGTTGGGAGTTTCTTGGCACTCCATGATACAAGATTGCGCCTAGGAAGATAGAGTAACCATATGTTGAACGACATGTCTCAAGGCAGCGCGCCCAATCAGCATCCGAGTATCCAAGAATGGTGGTGGTAGGACACGGAGAGAAGGTGAGACCAAATGTCGAGGACCCTTTCACGTACCGAAGAATCCGTTTGAGTTGCTTAAAATGTTTGGTGGTCGGACATTGCATTTATTGGCTCACTTGGTTAACCGCAAATGAGATATCAGATCTCGTTATGGTTAAATATTAAAGAGCACCCACAAGAGACCTATATAGAGATGGATCTGTAAATGGTTCTCCAGTTGAAGAAAACGACTCATTCGATGATAGGGGAGTGTGAATGGGTTGTGAGTCACTCATGTTGGGGGAGCAAGGATGTCCATGGCATACTTAGCCTGGCTTAGAAAGAGGCCATTGTCGGAGTAGACCACTTCCAAGCCTAAAATATAACTTAGTGGTGCAAGATCTTTGATGGCAAATTCATTATTTAAGGCCTTGATGAAGTCGGTCATAACACTTTCCTGATTGCCTGTAAGTATGAGATCATCAACATAAACTAGCATATACATAATACACCGATCACGTTGAAAAATGAATAAGGACGTATCGGCACAGCTGCATGTAAATCCGGTTTGTAGCACAAACATACTTAAGCAATGAAACCATGCCCGTGGGGCTTGTTTAAGCCCAAATAGTGCTTTGTTGAGGCGACAGACATGGTCGGGAAAGCGAGAGTCAACAAAACTGGGTGGTTGTTCCATGTACACAAGTTCATTTAGGTTGCCATGAAGGAAAGCATTGTTTACATCAAGTTAATGTAAAGATCACTTGTTGATGATAGCCAAATCAAGAACAATACGAATAGTCGATGCCTTGACAACAGGACTTAAAGTATGAAAGAAGTTCATACCAGCAACTTGACTGAAGCCCTGAGCGACAAGTCTCGCCTTGTGACGATCAACAGTCCCGTCGGAGTGAAACTTGGTGCGAAAAAACCATTTAGATCCAACAACATTATGATTTTTTGGTTGTGGCACCAAAGTCCATGTGTTGTTATCGGAGAGAGCCTTGAACTCTTTGTTCATTGCAGCTAACCAATGAGCATGTTTGGCAGCATATTTGAAACCTTTGGGGTCAACAATAGCAATTAAGGATTTGTGTAACATGTGTGAGGAAGAATGGGCAAATTCAGCATGGTGTTTGGGCTTAAAATCCCAGCCTTTGAGCGGGTGACCATGGGATGGCTGGAGGTAGAAGCGGTTGTAGGGAAGACGGGGTTGGATAGTTGGGCAGAAGACGCAGTGGTGGAGTTAAGAGAGACATCAGTGGGTGACGGGTTATTAAGCGGAGTGACACATGGAGGAGGAGATGGTTGAGTAGGTTCGGGGAGAGGTGGTTGAGGTGAGCCTTCATAAGAGTCAGAGGGAGACTGGGCTGCAGGACAGTTTGTGGGCTGAGGAGGGGAAGAAGGTGACAAGTTTTTAGGTGCGGTTGGGCCGTTATGAGGGGGTAGGAATGGGCCAATGGGGTCTGTTAGGTTGTTGGGCGCGACCAAGGCACTACTGGTGGACTTGTGATAGTCAAAGAATGGCACGAATGGGCCACAAAACGGGCCACACATGGATTGGGGAGAGTCTATTGGATGAGTAGCAGGAGGCGAGTTGTGGCCTGTGGGGGAATGGACCAAATCAAAAGGATTCAGGAATTATTGCAATGAGAGCTTGTGGGCCTGCACTGAGACGGTGTATCCTTTAAACGGAAAGCAGGACTCGTCGAAGCGAGCATGATGCGTGATGTAGATACAAGACGAACATGCGTCAATGCATTTGAAACCCTTGTATTGAGAGTTATAGCCTCTGAAAATGCATGGGACACTACGGGGTGAAAGTTTGTTGGAGGCATAGTCACGTGTGTAAGGGTAAACACGACACGTAAAAGGTCGAAAATTATCGTAGGTTGGTTTTGTAGAGTACAGGATTTCATAAGGCGATGACCAGTTCAGAATTTTGGAGGAAAGATGATTAATGGTGTAGACAGCTATGCTGAACGCATCACCCTAATAAGTGGATGGAGCATGTGCGTTGAAAAACATTACAAGCCCTGTTTCAATAATATGTCGGTGCTTGCGTTCAGCCTGACCATTTTGTTGAGGGGTGTAGGGACATGAGACAACATTGAAACGTGCCATTGGCATGTAATAATGTACAGACATTTTGATTTATAAACTCCGTGCCGCTATCACTTTGAAAGGTTTTAATCTTAGTTGTAAAATGAGTTTGCACAAAGTTCATAAATATGGGCAGAATTTCAAGAAATTCGTTTATTCTTTTTAGTGGGTAGAACCATGTGAATCGGGAATGATCATCAACAAAGATAACGTAATAGCTATAGTTGTCATGTGGCACGATTGGGGAGGGGCCCCATAAGTCACATTGTATTAAGTCAAGTGGTTTAAACACGTGTTTTTCATTGTTATTAAATGGAAGTTTGTGACTTTTGGATAATGCACAAGACGAACAAATTTCCGGTTTCAGGAGAATGGAGGAGACAGATAAATAGCCCATTTTGTTTAACTTAAACAAAGTATCAAATGAAGCATGTCCTAAATGCAAGTTCCATAATTCAAAGGATGCTTTGGGAGAGATTGTTGAGGTGGCAGATAAGGCTGATCGGATCAGAACCAATTGATAGGCTCTGATACCAATTGATAGCTCTGATATCAATTGATAGGATCAGAACCAATTGATAGGCTCTGATACCAATTGATTGGATCAATTGAGACAATCTGTAATGATTTAAGTGAACAATTCAAGAGAAAC
>BJCM01063952.1:0-10141 GCA_018326385.1 Flaveria bidentis
GTGATAAGCAAGAAGAAGGTAATGGCTATTCGAAGTGACAATAGTACCAAGTTTAGAAATCACATCTTGACTCCTTTTGTGCTAGCATAGGAATTTTGAGATAGTTCAGTGCCATCACAACACGTTAGCAAAACGGTGTTGCTGAAAGAAAGAATCGAACTCTTATAGAAGTCGCTCACACCATGTTGATCAAATCTGCTTTGCCAATTATTTTATGGGCTGAAGCGGTGAACTGTGCATCTTATGTCCTTAATGGTGTTCTGATTGTGAATGATAAAATGAAGACTCCTTATGAACTTTTTCATTAAAGGAAGTCATTGATTGATTTCTATCATCCATTTGGATGCTCGTGTATGTTGTTGAACACTCATGAACAGAAGACGAAATTTGCAGTTTTGTCAGACGAGTGTTACTTTGTTGGTTATTCATCCTCTCAGAAAGCTTATCAGTGTATAAAAAGAGAACACGTATTATGCAAGAGTCAATTTATGTTTATTGGAAAGAACCTAATTCTTCTTATGTTTAGACTGAAACCGGTTCGTTCTTTGACTCAAATATTGTTTTCAACTCCTTCAATCTTCCAGTTTTTGATGATGATGCGTCCTTCTCCAGTGTCCAAACGAACATTATTCCTCCAGATCCTTTACCTCAGTTTTCTCTAGTTCCTACTTCTTCACCATCTTACCATCCTACCTCTGTTGACCTTCCATCTTCTTCATCATTTGACATTCCACCCCACCTGCTTTGTCATCTATTCCTTCAACACCAACCTCAAATCCATCTCAAACCTTTCTATCATCCCAACCTGATCAACTTGTTCCTTCTACTTCTCCAGCATCTACACAATCAAAAAAAACTTGCCCACCTCAATCCAATCCAATATCTTCAACCACTAATTTCAAATCATTAAAGGATCATCCTCATGATAACCTAATCAGATAAATTACTGATGGTGTTAGGACGCGGAGTCAATCTATTTTGATAAACGTTTGCTTATTCTCTTGTTTTATATCCCAAGTTATTCCTAAGAATGTTCAAGCAGCTATTCAGGATCCATGTTGGGTCCAGTCCATCCATTTAGAGTCACAACAGTTTAGGAAACTCAAGGTGTGTACGCTTGTTGATCTTCCTCCAAACAAATGCCCAATAGGCAAGTAATTGGTGTTTAAAAATAAACCTGATGATCGTGGTATTTTGGTAATAAGTCCAGCTTAGTGGTTCAAGTATTTGCCTAAGAAGAAGGGATAGACTATACGGAAGTCTTTGCTCCCGTAGCCCGCCTTGAAGCTATCAGAATTTTTTTGGCTCATGTCACCATAAGCAATTCAAGTCTATCAGTTGGATGTTAAATGTGCCTCTCTTTACGGAAACATTGTTGAAGAGATATATGTGTGTTAACCACTAGGGTTTGAGGATCCAGACTTTCCAGACAAACTATACAAGCTTGATAAATCTCTCTACGATTTTATTACAAATGTTACTTAGCACTACTGAAAGATACAAGTACTTGAGATACATATACTACATCCTACAGCCGGCCATACTTTGAAAGCCAGCTGATACAATTGACTAGACAACTACAAAATCAAATGTAGAGTCAAAAGGCAGATTTTCCTTTTGACAAGTGACTATGACATGCCATAGCTCACATCCTAATATATTACAAAAAGGATAAAAGTACGTAAAGTAGAAAGCACAGACTCAAGACCTCAATGTACAGTTACCAAAAGCATGGACATTCTCACCAACTTATGTAAGTTGGTGAATTTACAGAGTTGCAGCGGAAAAGGGTCCAGCTATATGTAAAAGGTATATCAGATAAAGAATGTGTGCAAAAGTGTT
This sequence comes from Flaveria bidentis, assembly GCA_018326385.1. Classification (NCBI taxonomy): domain Eukaryota; kingdom Viridiplantae; phylum Streptophyta; class Magnoliopsida; order Asterales; family Asteraceae; genus Flaveria; species Flaveria bidentis. Next base: position 1,843 of record BJCM01063952.1, read on the forward strand.
TAGAAGAAATCTGTCTTCAAGTGTTGGCTTCGGAAGACTTTGTCTTTGAAGCTTCGAAAGACTTCATCTTTGGCTTCAAAAGATATTGGTCTTGGCTTCAAAAGATTTCACACTTAGAATATTTTCTAAGGCAGAGTATGAAACTTCCGAAACATTCTACTTAAGTAGACTTGTGCATGCATGCAGGAGAGACTTTGGGTGTTTGGGTTGCATCAGCCTTACATTTAATCCCTACAAACTCCCGTGGGCTGATGCTACCAAAACACTTGAAGACTTCACATATCAACAATCCTTATTAGGATAATGACCATGCCTTTCTTCATAAGATGATCAGGATCACTCAAATCTTGAAGTGTCTTCTCATGTCAAAGAGATCATGTAGAGGTAAATTGAACATATCCTGCCATGTGTAGACATTTTCAACACCTTGATCTCTGATGACATGCCATCTTTCTCGCTTTGTAGTGTATGTCCAGGACAAGATGGGTCATCCTGATACTAGAGGAGCTACATGAATTAGAGTTGGTGGAGCATCCACTTTTTGCACATCCTCAGGATGTTCTAACTCATCCTGAGGTCTGGAGATGGATGTTTCTTTCTTCTTCTTCTTTGGCTTTGGTTTGGAAGCCATCCTTTTTCTCATCTTTGAACCTTCTTTGTCTTTTTCAGTTGGGTCTTCCTCTCTTATAGGTTCAGATTGAGAGGGGACAGAACCTTGTTGTTGATTAGAAGTGGAAGCTTGATGAGGTTCAGTAGGAGATTCAGGTTGTGTTATCTTAAATGGTTCAACCTTAATCTCTACTTCCTAAGGGACCTGACATGGTGGGGTGTGTAAATCAACAAGTTCACCTCTTTGAATCTTTTGCTTGATCACCCTAATGTGCTCATCCATGGTGGACAGAGACATAGGGCCAAATCTTCTTTTGGAGAATCCATACAGCTTCAAGAAGCTCATCATCCTCTACATGTTAGCAGACTTCTTCATCTTTTTCTAGATGATGGCTTTTGACTTTACAGCCTCTTCACTTAACTTCCTCTTGGTAGTCTTTCTTTCTTTGACTAATTCAAGTTCAAGCTGTTTGAGATACTCAAACTCAATATAATCAAAGGGTAAGGGTAGAAGTGCAGCTGTCTGATAGAGACTTGCGCCACTCAAGTAGTTTATCATATTTATCCTATCAGTTTCTTGGTCTACTTGAGGTTCTTATGGAGCCACATCCTCATGTACAGTACTTTCTTCAACTGGGGAGAGGGTAGGCACATGTTTGTAGAGTCTTTTCTGTCTACTTTCTTCTTTGAACTGAAGAAGAAATTTTGCATCCTCTGCCTCCTTTCTTTCCTTTAACAATTCCATGTCAGCTAGTTTGTTTAATTCATCTCAAGGGAGGGAGATGATCTTATCACTGTCATAGTTCCAAGCCTACTAGTAGTTGATCCTGGCTGTCCTCAACTAATCATTCTAAGTGTTTAGCTTGGGGGCAGCCCTGATAGTAGCTTCCATGAGTCTTGCTGACTTAGTAGAGGAACTTTCTCCCCTTAGCTTCCTTTTCCTCTCCCTCCTCAATCTCCTCAGAAGTCATTTTTTTCCCTTTGTCACTCACAGACCTTTGTGACTCATGGTGGAGAGAGATTTAGCCTTCATTGCTTAGGATAGAATCCAAGCTATGGCTAGAGAGAGGTTGAGATGCACCTTCACCAGCATGTGTCTCATTAAGGGAATGAATCTCTATAGCAGTTGATGGTGAGACAAGGCTTTCAGGTTCTACCACAGGCCCTTCAGTCAAGGTTTCCCCTATGAAACTAATCTTAGGGTCTGCCTCAACATCCAGTTGACCAATGATATTGCATGATTGCCTTAGTCTCTTTCTAAAGCTGAACTCTGCAATGATTCTGTCTTGAATTCTTTGGGTCAGCTTGTCAGCTTGTCTAGATTGGCTTTGGTTGAGAAGTGGAATACTTACAAGTTCAATACTTTTATAGAAGTTCAAAGTCTGAAAATTGAAAACTTCTTGTTGCCCTTGAACTCTTTGAAGAATAAGGGCTCTTCTGTCTGCATCATACATCCACCTTATTATGTGATTGAAAGATCCTTGAGGTGGAGATGATACTACCCTTGGTATACCATCCTCAAAAAGAAAATAAATGAAGGAGTCTATTGAGTCCACATCAATACTTGAGGAATTTATTGAGGATGCTCAATTGCAAGTGAGGATGGTGAGTCCTCAATGTCCATACTCCTTAAAGAACTCCCAGGTTCTGTGACTGTAATAACTTTTGCCCCCTTTTTAATAGCATCACCCACTTGCATAGGTGAGCTAGAGGTTAGATCAACCACATTCACAAGTTCTTGAGTTCTTGGTTGAGCTCTTCTTAAAAGTCTCTCAGCTAGTTTTTCCTTGAGATAAGATTTCTAAAGTTGTTGATCATTAACCATGTTTTGCAAGGTAGTCACTTGAGATTCAAGATGAATAACTTTGGAGACTAGATAGGTGCATGTTTATGATAGTTTTTGCACCTTTAGCCTTAGATTCCCCTCATCTTCATCAGAAGAATCATTGGGGGATGAGATGATTGGACCAAAATCCTCTCTCTCACTACCAGCTTTAGGTTCTTGCCTGTAGGATTTCCTATGCTCGCTGATAGCCTCAGTTGAGGTGTCAATGGGTTGAGTTGCCATGGTTGAGGTCTTAATGATGTAATCACTTGCTGAAGTGAGAGCCTCTTCCATATGGATACCCTAAATAGTTTCAGAAGTATCCACCTAAGTGATGGCTGACTGATGTGGGCTAGACATAGGAGACTCAGGAGCACCCATCTCTTTTTGAGAAGTGGAAAAGAAAAGGGAGTCATGGAACTCACTGAAACCTAAGTCTTCATTAGTAAAGAAGTCAAGGTTAGGAATGGGTTGGTTTAAGTCTAAAGGCTGTGGATGGTAGTTGTCCGTTGAAGGTTGTTCACTTGAGTGTTGAGACTCAGAGTAAAGGCTTAAGGCATTTGGGCTTGTGAGCTCATCAGACTAAGCATGAGGGCCTCAGCACTGATCATTGAAATAATGGGAGTGGTTTGCTCCTCAGGAGAAGTGGGAAATCGAGTATCCACTTCCTCCTGTATGGGTAAGTATTTGGGAGCCTACACAGACTCAATAGTCTGAGCAGGGGTTCATTTGAGTTTTCTTTGGTAGGTGAGGGTGATGTGAGGTCTTTTTGGTGGTTGATATGTACAAGGTGTGGGTTCAACACTAGCTTGTGTTTCTTGGTTGTCACCTTGAGCAATAAGCTATAACATTTTTGGGACAAGGACTGTTTCTAACCCTGAGAAGCCTACAGTTGGCTTCTTCATAATTTTAAATATGTCAGGCTTCATCTATCCCAATTTAAAAATATTATATGTTTCCCTCAACTGTGAGCTCAATTAATAGTTGAGAATATGTTGAACATATCTAGGAAACATATAATACTCTAAGGAGTCTAAGTTAGCAAGCAAATTTGTTTGAACAAACTGAGAGTACCTGAACTTGACCCCTTGAACCATTCCATGTACTATGAAGGAGAGATCCTTAGGATCTAGTCCCACCCTCCATGTTTGTTAGACAAGCTGTGGATAACATGAAGCAGGTATTTCCACTGAGGTGAGACCTTCCCTTTCATGAAGGTCTTTACAAATAAATCTCCCACATAACCCATCTACTCAAAGGAATGATTAACAACTTCTTTTGGGAAGGACAACTCACCTTCTTCATCATCCTGCTGTAAGTGAATGTTGATGATGGTCGGAGTGATGAATATTGTCCTCCCTTGCATTGTGGTAGATAGTGCCTTCTCCCTATCCATAATGACCTCTTGGCAGGTCTTTCAGAATTCAAGCAGATGATCCTCATAAAGAATAGGATCAATGGTAAGGTATGTGAAGTAGTTATATAGTTCCAAAAATGGCAAACCTTTGAGAAACTTTCATTTTTCTCAGAGCTTAATAGAGAAATTTGGATATGTTGCCTGTGAAGTTGCATGGAGAAATCTGGGTTGTTTCTGCGGTTAAGGTTGGCCATTTGAGAAGCTTAAGGGTGAAGGAAGATGAAGAACTTTGGAAATTTAGGTTAGGAAAGATGAAGATGATAGAAAGAGGGGGAACCATTGGGTACTTATGAGAAAAGGATTTGAGACAAAGTTAATGAAAGATGATAAACTTTGAAATCCGGATGTCGGTCCTACCTCTAAAAAGAAGTTTCCTGTTTGCCCAAAAAGTTGTTTTATTGGAAGTCGAGAATTCTTCCAAAGGTAATTTTGCTTTGGAAGATATTTTAAAGGTTTTTGAGAATTTTGCTTCAGAAGAGAATTTACACTCAGAGATTTTTTATTCTAAGGAGAATAAAAACTTTCGAAGGTAATTTACTTTCCGAAGGTAATTTACTTTCCGAAGGTAATTTACCATCAGATATTTCTTCTTATGATAATTTGCTTTCTAAGACATAAATTTCTTCCGAAGGTAATTTAAAATCTTCCGAAGAGAAAAGAGATCAAAATTTTCAATAATCTAAGAAATATCTTTTGAAAGGATTTTTCTTCTAAAGAAAACATAGGCTTATGAAGGTGATAAAATAGACAACTTAGGACACACAGGTTTTAGAAATAAATATGATTAAGTTTTAAGAATAGCTATTCAAAGTTAATCATCCCAATAGCTGATACAAGATATTTAAATCTCTGCTCATCAAAAGCTTTGGTGAACAGATCAGCATATTGTTCATTTGTGTTAACTTTGACTAGTTTAATTAATCCTTTTTCAAAGTTATCTCTAATCAAATGATACCTAATATTGATCTGCTTTGTCCTTAAGTGCTGCACAGGATTTTTTGTGATTGAGATAGCACTATTGTTGTCTATATGGATGGGAGCCTCCTTAAAGTTGAATCCATTGTCAAGCATCTGGTTCTGAATCCAAAGCACTTAAGCACAACAGCTTGCAATAGCAATGTATTCAGCCTCAGCAATTGATGCAGACGCACATGATTGCTTCTTACATTGCCAAGAGACTACCCTTCCACCAAGAAATTGACATCCCCTGATGTATACTTTGCAGTCATGTTGCAGCCACCATAGTCACTATTTGTATAAGCATACAGATTAAAGTCATAATTCTTTGGATACCAAAGGCCAAGAGATGGAGCACCTTTAAGGTATCTTAGAATTCTTTTTGACAATGACCAGGTGTGACATCTTGGGATTGGCTTGATATCTTGCACAAATGCATGTAGCAAAAATGATATCTAGTCTGCTAGCAGTGAGGTACATAAGAGACCCAATCATTTCCCTGTAGAGATGCTCATCAACACACCCCCCTCAAGATCAGGTCCAAGGGAGTGATTTCTGGCCATGGGTGTCTTAGCAATCTTACAATCAACCATGTTGAATCTTTTAAGTATGTGTTGTACATACTTTGACTGACTTATGAAGATGCCATTGTCAACTTGCTTCACTCGAATTCCTAGAAAGAAATTGAGTTCCCCCATGGCACTCATTTCAAACTTGTTCTTCATTAGCTTCTCAAAGTCTTTGCAGAGCTTTGGATTAGTTGAACCAAAGATAATGCCATCTACATATACTTGAACAAGCATTATGTCATCTCCTTTTCCTTTGATGAAGAGAGTTCCATCTTTAGTACCCCTTTTATAGCCATACTAACAGAGATACTGAGATAGAGTTTCTTACCACTTTCTTGGAGCTTGGTGCAGCCCATAAAGAGCTTTATCTAGCCTATAGACATAATCAGGATGATCAGGATCTGCAAAATATGGTGGTTGTTTGACATACACCGCTTCATCAATCACCCCATACAGAAAAGCACACTTGACATCATGTTGATAGAGCTCGAAGTTCTTGTATGCAGCAATTGCCAAGAATATTCTAACAGCTTCCAGTCTTGTTGAAGGAGCAAGACATTAGTCTAGTTAATTCCTTCTTCTTGTGTGTATCCTTGAACAACTAGTCTAGCTTTGTTTTTATGACAAGTTCTTTACCATCCTTCTTATTTCTAAAAACAAATTTGGTTCCTATGGTTGTCTTCCCTTGAGGAAGAGGACATAGGTTCCAAACCTTTTGCCTTTTGAATTGAAGCAGCTTCTCTTGCATAGCTTCAATCTAACTTCCATCCTTTAAAGTCTCATAAATTTTATTTGGCTCTATCTAGGACAAGAAACAAGATTTAAGACAAACATTTTCATCATGAGTTTGTCCTCTTGTTCTTACCCCAATGTCAACATCTCCAATGATGTTTGTGGTGGGGTGAGACTTGTGGATCCTTAGCTGTGGGATCACAGCAAGTTGCTGAGAGAGATCTAAATTAGAAAAATTTCTTTCTGGCATCAATGCTTTTCCCACCACATCAGCACACTTATTAGGTGAAACTTGATCCAATGAGTGTGTAACATCATTGATGTTTTCATTTATGGAGTGGTTATCAGCATCAAGAAGTTCTTGATCAATATCGCCACCACCATTATTTTCTTCTACATTTGAAGTGTTTTTATCTGGTTGTTAAGCCTTTGAGCTGGAATTTTAAGGCATCTTAGATGTATCAGCTGAATTTGTCAATGTTGTGCTAATAGAAACCTCATTTACAGAAGTAGTTACAGCTGGAGCTAAAGATGTGTAACTTGATGGTCTTCTTAGCTCAAATCTTGGGTCAGGATCACCTGTAGGTTAGATATCTATAGATCCTGAAACATTCTCACAAGATTTGTTAAGACAATTGGTAACTAAATCAAGATCAAATAGCCAATCAGGACCAGAACCAGCCACACAAAAAGTGTGTTGTATTTTAAATCACATTGGCTAACTCCTCAACAATTTTGGTTCTAAGATTGTATACTCTATAAGCCTTAGCTTGAGAAGAGTATCAATTGAAGTGTACATCATCTGATTTATCAAAAAATTTGGAAATTTGATCTTTGGTATTCAAGATGGTGCAAGGACATGCAAATGACCTAAGGAAACCAATAAAAGGTTTCCTTTTGTGCCAAAGTTCACATGGAGTCTTGCCATGAGTCTTAACCACTAAAACTCTGTCCAACACACAGCAAGCAGTGTTGACTGCCTTTGCCCAGAAGGTGATGGGCAGCTTAGAGTCAGACAACATGGTTCTTTCAGCTTCAATTAGTGTCCTATTTCTTCTCTCAGTAACATCATTTTGTTGAGGAGTCCTGGGAGCCCTATATTGTCTTGTAATACCCTTTTTGTCATAAAATGTGTCAAGGATTTGGTTCTTCAATTTAATTCCTTGATCACATCTTATGGTTTTGACCTTTTGATCACATTCATTCTCAATCTTTAAGATGAAATTCTTTAGAGTCTCAAGAGTCTCATCCTTAGTTTTAAGGAAAAAGACCCGAGTGAATCTTGTGAAGTCATCTATGATCACTAAACAGTAATAGGTCCTTCCTAGACTCATTACACCGGTGGGTCCAAAGAGATCCATATGTAACAAGTGTAGGGGTGTAGTGATAGAGTTTCTTTCCTTAGGCTTGTGAGATACCTTATTTTGGGAAGATGGTCAGATTGAAACCCTAAATAGGATTCGTGTAATTCGATCAAGCATTTATGGCCAGGAGTTGGTCATTACTGAGCAACTCATCAGGGAGCATCTCGAGCTTCATGATGAAGGTGCCCCCATAGAGTTCCCCAAAACAGATTTGGACAACACATACATCCAAAAGAGATATGGTGGAGATGTCAGCAGGACCACAGTCTACAAGTTCAACTTCTCATACAACTAGAAGTTCCTGCTGCATGTCGTTCTTCATTGCCTGTCCAATAAATCTGGGGGATGGGATCAAATTCCATACGAACTAGGGTGACTAGTTCATGGAATAGTGAGAAGCCTTAGATTCAACTACTCAAGATTTGTGTTGAACAATCTCATGGGAAATCTCCCAGGGGAAACATTCTTCATGTATCCCAGATTTCTCCAATACATAATCAACTGTGAACTTGACCAGAGTCAACTTATCTGTGCAGCTACTCTGACTGTCCGTCACATGAGGCTGACCATCTTCAAGACATTGAGAAAGTGTCCTCCAATTTCACTGGAAGATACACTGCCCTGCTTCCAGGTATGACAGAGCAAATAGCTCTTGGTGACATCCCTGTTAACCCCACAGGTGATGAACCCACACCAGCAACTGTCATCATATTGCCAAACCTACCTTCTCATCCCATTACCATCACATATCACAAACGCCCTAAACGAACCCTTGTTCAATCTTCTCTGATTGAACAAGCTCCTCCTGTTCAATCCAAAAAGACTA
>BJCM01063953.1:0-21785 GCA_018326385.1 Flaveria bidentis
TGTAACATTTGACGCGCATCATGTCTTCACACAACGAAAGCTAAACTAGAAGAAAATAGTTAAAAAGCACATGAAACATTCACATCACACAAACAATTATTTATTTGGAATGCACGTTAAAAATATGTCCGGATTCATTGAATATAGCTAAATTACATATATTTACCTATCAAAATGAAAGACTTGGTATTCATGAAGGTATTTACCATAATTTTAAGCATTTTTAAAATGAACGTGTGACGTATTATTGATAGTTTAAGAAAGATGTTAAGAGTACACTTATAGTTAATTATATGTAATTTATTGGTTTAAGGTCATATGATATTAAAAAGAACCCGTGACCCAGCCATGAAAATTTGATTTCTATCTTATTTTATGTCAGTGTGTTTGTTAAGGTTTAACAAAATCTAATTGTCTTATTATTTTTATATATAAAGGGTGACAGAACTAGAAACTCTTAACCAGAAATCAACATATAATATTTTAATATGTAGCAAGAAAAATTATGTTTTATTAAAAAATTTATACTTACAATTTCCTTAAGCGTGTGCAATCCAAAAACTCCCACAAACATGTTAGATCATCTGAAACATCAGTAACACCCCGTAATTTTTTCTCAAGCAACTTATTTCATCCTAGAAATGTCATAACATTTTTACACCATCATTTGCTTTTATATTTATTTTCTCATAACTACGTACTGTATATATTTTAGTAACTAATCTAGTCTATAATATTATACAAGTAAATATAATATAATACAAGAATACTTCCAATTATATATTATTTAGTATGATTAAATATTATATGTTATAACCAATTTATGTATATTAATAAGTAATATTAGATTTATTTCTCATAACAGAACACAACACGTTTAATTACATAAGTCTAAATGAACATTGGTCATTTATTAAACGTATTAGATTTGACAAACTAAAACTTTATTTATATTTGTACCATTTTCATGTTATGTTTTGGGTCGTATTAGATTTTATCACCCTTAATATTGTATGCATAACTATATCTAACATGTAATTGTTTAAACTTATCAAAGAATTTTAAAAATAACTTCAGGTTAGTGTTATAAGTTATTGAATTTTAATTTCTATTTATTTATAATCTGATAAACCCATTCATAATTTGGTACGAATATAAATTTTATAGCTATAACTTATACATTATTAGAAAAAGACGAGAATATAAAAAATAATATAATAAATAAAATGAATGTCCTCCGCCCTTGCCTATAGGTTTACCACTCTAAAAATCATACCCTAAGTTTTATACTTTGAAACTCATTGGTTTTGCTTGATCTCATTATATTACATGTACCTCCGCACTTGCCTATAGGTTGTGTCATAGTTTAATTAGTGCGAGTAAAAATTGATGTCATAGAAACAATTGTGATTTCATCCCTCATATTCAATAAATATATGTAATGATTTAGTGATGCGACTACTTCGTAGTGACAAAGAATAGATTAGGAAAGAAATTGATATGCATAAACATCTCATTGGCTTCTTCAATTTTATTTGTCTTTTTCTTTAAATGTTTATTTGGATTATTAACAGACTACTGGTCTACCCGATTATCTTAAATACTTGTGTATAAAACTTTGGGACACTAGGCTAGCACGTCCTCAAAAGGAAGCTCGTAAATTAGTTCATACCCATCAGTCCCGTGAAACCACCCTTAGAAGGAAACCACATGAGTAAACGAGAAAACTTAATGACCTAACTTGAAACATTTTTTTTGTCACGGGTGATGGTTAAAACCAAAATCATCCCATATTTTAATAAAATTTTTAGCACATTATCTCAACTACTTATGTTAATCATTTGTCTTTATTTTATTTGTCCAACGACATTTCCACATGCTCGTGAGTCTACTCACAAAGATTGCTAACCCCACACTCACTAATGCGTCTCAAGTCCTAGAGTCTCAAAGGTAACAAAAAATTTGGAGCCCTCAATTATATTTAAAGCTTGAGAGTGACGATTAATAAGGTTATCAACTAATCAACCAATAAGATAATTAACTAAACAACTAATAAGATAACCCAACTTTTGAATGCGCAAATGTTGATTATTATCTATTATTGCATACGTATGTATGTATGTACGTATGTATGTACGTATGTACATATGTATGTATATGACTAAAATGTCCATTGATTTAACATAAAAATCTAACAGGATTAATGTTAGGGACTGAAACCATTATAAATGTAAACCACAGGGCATAATATGTTAAAAGATTTTTTTTGAATTGAAATGATTAAAATAACTAAACCTCAGTGACTAAAAACAAAATTTACTCTTGATTTTTTTAGGGTTGATGATTTGAGGATCGTATGGGTTAGATTTTCTAAAATGCATTTGCCTTTTGTTACCTTTTTTAGTCATCTTTTTTGTTGTTTTGATTCCAAAAAGCTTTGGATCATCGCTATAAATTATGAAAGTGAGCATGTTTATTCGTTTGTTATCACTTTAATTTAGAACTTTTTATTATCAATTTTATACATATATTATATTAAAATATCGTATTGTAACTTTTCATGTTTATTACTAGCTATATTTAGTTTAATAAATGAGTTTCTAAACTATATATTTTGTCTATATATATATATATTTGTCTACAACCTATCTATTATTTATTTACTTGAAACTATAATCATATATCTTCGAACATGGTTTTGTAATTCATAAATTTTTATTACTAAATTATTTATTATTTTATTAATTCAACACGTGTAATACACGAGATACCAACCTATTTATTGTTTATTTACTTGAAATATATATTCATATGCAATAATCATATTTTATATTCAAACTGGTTTTCATAAACTTTTATTCCTAATTATTTATTAGTTTATTTATTCAACTCGTATAATACACATGATACTAATCTAATTATTAATTATTATCTATTTTCTATCGGATAGATTAACACATGTGTGCTGCCCCGCCAATTTATGCTTAATACACCAATTAATTGTCTGCTTGAAAATAGAGAAGATCTAATATTTTAATATTACGTACACTAGATTCCGATGTAAATTACTTGGCAAATTACAATCATTTTCATGTGATATATTTAGTAACAGATAAGGTTTCGGATATATAATATTCATGCCTTAGTTGTTTCTTTATGTATAATTAAGATGATGCTTAGACACAAATAGGACGATTGTGATTTGTTACTACACGTTTTTAAATTTTAAATTCTAAACATAAAATAATCAAGTCATTTAAGGTAGAACATAAAACGTACTTATAAAAAAATAAGAAAAATGTATAATAAAAGAGTAAAACAAGTTAATAAACTCGTGAACCGTCAAGCTGACCCGACCACATGATACCAATGTCATTTACACTGACACTAAACTCAAGCCCGTAATTATTGATGCTAAATTTATATCGTGAAAGAATTGATTGTGAGTGTAATACCATTTGAAATAGAAAGAATTGATTGTTAATGTAATACCATTTGAAACATAAGTTTTTCCTTTATTTTATTTTTAGCTTGTGATAGAATTGATATATTAATAAAATATCAAAATCAGTTTTCTATGTTCCATGCTCTAAATTTGGCGTAGAGGTTCTTGGTGATTTCTTGCCAAATCTGAGGGACAAGTTTGACTTAGAAAATTTAATGCTTCATAAGCAATTTGATCTATTAAAATATACTTTAAACAAACAATTGTTTTTATAACTCACAATTGTTTTTAGGGTTTATAAAGAATCGTGTCTTATTTTACAATAAAAAATTTAATATGCGAACACATTTCTTATACTAGGAACTAAAGGAAATACAAACAACGGCATCATAATCAAATATAATAATTTAAAGAAAACAAAGAGTTCTAACTTCTAAGGAGCATGAAAAGGTCAAAATGTTGATTCGTAGATATTGACTTCTAAATTTCCGTTGCCACCTAATTCCATTTTAATTAAAAGTCAAAATACATTGCAGACGAAGAAAACACAAAACAACAAAACTAGCAAGCGGCTCGAAAGTACTATGAATAATACCAATAACTCCAATGCAAAAGGTCAGCTTCGTTTGTGGGATTTCTGTTTGAAATCTTCAAACATCCTTTTAGTTTGATAATTTTTGCAATTTTTATTTGGATTTTTAGAAACTAGAAATCATAATGATTGAATTAAAAAAAAAGATAATAATTAAAAGAACACATATATGTTACTAATTTTTTAATCAAATCCACTAAACGGAAAACAATATTTATATTGTAATTTTTATCTATGTTTCAACATAATTTTTTTCTGAAATTAAGTTAGGTGAATTAAAATATAAGTGAACTTATTAGTAAAATTCAGTCTTTGTTATTAAACGTCCATTTAAAATTTTTGACGTTCCTTAATGTTTCATTTCAAAACTCAATTACTATCATAACGCATGGAAATATCTAGTAGTTAAGTATCAAAAAAAATTTCTAGAGCTGTTATTTTCGTAACTTGTATGGTTCATTAAAAAGCATCTCGTTTTAACTTTTTTTAAAATGTGATGTTTGTTTGGTAAAATATCATTATTGTTGTTACTGTTCTTGTTGAAATTATTAATTTTGTTAGTTTGATTCAAGTCATTACTAAAAGTATATTCCTAAAATAAATATGAAAAATAAACAACCAAAATAACATATATCAGCGGCACAAAGTTAAACAAAGTAAAATGAAGTAAAAATTTATTTTAATGGCAATGACAATTCGTGCTAAGTGACATACTCTTGCGCACATATGTCCATAACTCAAACAGGATTATAACCTTAACCATTGCTCAAAGATGACACCAACTCATTCTACAGGAGAAAATCAACTTGCTTGTAAAACCCTCTGATTTGCATATGTCTAGAGAGTTCATTAGCAACTCTTATTTATGGGTGCAAGATTTTTATGTTGAGTTGGGTTTCAAACTTTTAACCTTAAGATCACAGAGCTCATATCCACACCAATTGGTGACAGAGGACTAGGGGTGTTCAAAAATACCCGAATCCGAGAATCCGATTCGAAAATCCGAATCTAATATCTGAATTTTCGGATATCCGAAAATTCGAATTTCTGAATTTCGGATATCCGAAAATTTGGATTCGGATTCGGATAGTGATTTTCAAAAGTTTCGGATATTTGGATATCCGATTATCCGAAAACAAAAAAAAATAGTTTTATTGAATTTTACATATATTTTTACTATAGATTGAGATTTTTTAGTGTATATTGTGACTTTTATAATATGAGTTAGTTTTTTATATTATTTTATAAATATTTCTAACTATTGTAAAAAACCAAAATTTAAAAAAAATGAATTTCGGATATCTGAATTTCGGATATGGATTCGGATAGTGATTTCCACTATCCGCAATTTTCGGATATCCGAAATTCGAATATCCAAAATTCGAATATCCGAAATTTCGGATATCCGACTTTGAACACCCCTATAGGGGACCAAATGGACATGTGCTATAAATGAAAATACTTCAGATATCCGATAAAAACTTCAATAAACTAAGTTTTCTTTTAAGTCTATTTATCCGAATCCGTATCCGAAATTTCAGATAAGGATTCGGATAGTGATTTCCACTATCTGCAATTTTCGGATATCCGAAATTCGAATATCCGAAATTTCGGATATCCGATTTTGAACACCCCTACAGGGGACCAAATGGACACGTACTATAAATGAAATTTTGGATATCCGAATTTAAACACCCCTACCAACCATAACTCCCATTACATGTCTACTCCCACATCACACATGGCACATATGACTAGGCCATTCGAGATTTCAAAACCTAAGTTTTCTTTTAAGTCAGTTTATTTCTTCTAACAAATGTAGAAGTTCAAGTACTTTTCATTCTTGTCTATAATCTAATAGTAAAGGACTATTTTTTTCCAAATTAATTATCTACTACCTTTGCATCGTTTAATATTGAATATTTACCGTATGAATACTCGACTGAAAGTCAGTATCACCAAAACGGTCTCTCAGCTAAACCCACACACAATTAAATATCCACCTATTTCTCTAATACTCATGCCATATACTAAAGCATTACTTGGCAACATGTTACATAAACTGAATATAAAGCCTTATGAGACAATGACACTCGAAAACTCGTAACTAGACCTATAAACCACCCGGTTATACATTGCATGTTGCCATAAGTTCAATTTCGAGAGGTCCTTGAAAGGTATAAAACTCGTTTAGTAGCCAATGGGAAGTCTCATATGCTTGGAATGAGACTTTTAGCCTGGTGGTTAAACCGGCTACCATCCATACAATATTGCCCTTAGCCATATTTTATTCTTGGAAAATACATTAACTTAACATCAAATATGTGCTTTTACATGACAATTAAATGAGACGTTATTTATGCATCAACCACATAGTTTTGTTGATCAGTCCATATCGAATCATATGGGTCGTCTAAAGCTTTCCTTCTATGGTCTTAAGACAGATTCAAGGGCATGGTTTACTAGGTTTCCCATGTTTTATCACATGGCTTTAAAAACATCATTTATGACATTTCACTCTTTGTGTATCACCACAGGGATTGCACTAACTTATTATTTTTATAGGCAAACAAAATTATCTTAATAGCCTCAGGACCGTTGTTACCTTATAATCTGGTGAATTTGTCATACAAACTGTCAGGACGTGTACGTACGGAATACTAATAGATTATTTGTTTATACCGAATCAAATAGTGCAGAATCCTATTTGATTGGCGATCCAATCAGTGAGAACAATTAGCCGATCGATATAAGATTGAAACTAAACGTTATGAACGAATAAAGATTGATCAGGAATGATATATGAACTTGGACAGGCTTCCTTGGACGTTCTAGACGGCTAGGGTTCGTGAGAGTATCAAGTGTTTAGAATTCTTCTGTTTTTCAACGAATTAAGTGGTATTTATAGGTTAGGGTTTTCCAATCATACGACTAAACCATTAGCATGGTTCAGTCGTGCGACTGGATCATGCGATTGATCCATACTCACGACTGAAGGTTCAGTCGTGCGACTGAGTGAATATTATGTCTCAATTGTGCGACTGATCCAGTCTCCTGGTTCAGTCGTGCGACTGGTCCATAAGCATGATGTATTCATGCGTATGGTCCATAAGTATGGGCCATTAGCATGAATACTCATCCGTCTAGGTTATACACATTACTCAATCATTATTGACTTAGAATTATGTACAACAACCTCAAACCTATATAGTAAGTTTATTATATTTTAACACAATAATAACATGAAATATTAAACATTAATAAATATCAACCACAAATTATATTTCATTGAACCCATTCATTACATATATGTAAGACATGAAAGAAATTTACATTAAGCTCATAAACTAGGTACACATGTATCTATAAACTCCCCCTTGGACCTAGTTTCCTGTATTGTCTAACATGCTTCACATGTTCTTGGAACTTCTTGTACTTCTCCTCTTTTATAACTCTTGCATGCATTTCAAATGCAAAGCAGTCTTATCACGTGTTAAAACTGGAGAGCTTGTATAATGTCCTGCGTGTCATAGAACAATGGCCACTTGTATAAAGTGTAAACATCTTTAGCCGACAAGTTTAGTATCAAATACCCGGATAGTCTCTATCTTTCCATGCTTGTTCAGAACTATGACCGCTTCCCCTGACCTCCAATCACATTACCACCATTTGAAGTGTGGAATGAAGTCCTGAGGCATTTCCCGTAAAGGAATCTTTGACATTGTGCGCGGAGGACTCCACTTCAGCACTACTTTTGGCTTCCCAGATATAGGGTCCACTTCAGACCTATGGATGTACCTCTTCGGTTGTTGAGGTCTGAAGTTTACCCACCTGGTATGGTATTCTTTCTTCAATGCAACCTCAAACCAACCTGACATCTTCCTTGGATTAGCATACAACAGATCTAAGCACGCCAGTCGGTTGAGCTCAAAACCAGGAAGAGTCTTCAGATCATGAGGACATCTGAAGTACTCAATCCCCTTTTCTCTTTTTACAGCATAGACATTCAAGTCTTCAAAATAAGCCCACGCAATGATTTTTCTAGACACCTTCTGATGTTTCTGGACTCTGTACAGTTTGTTGTAGGCATTCTGCTTTGTAGGTGCGCGCTGGCTTTCATTTCAGCAAAACAAGCCGCCCATTCAGCTTTCTTTAATTCGACATTAGCATTCGAAACTTGGGCCAAACTTTCTTCTTTCTCTACTTCATCCAGCTTCTCAAATGTAACACTACCAAAAATATCACCCAAATTGGGTATAACATTACCTTCGTGGTCAACGTACTCTAGATAGTGCTCAGCTGTAACATCCTCAATCTCAATCTCATCGGCATCCTGCAGCTCCTCATCAATTAGTATATCGACTTCTGGAGCATCTTTGACAATTTCATCAGGATTGAATCGGAATATTTCAGCTAGCTGGTCATCGGTTAGATCATGAATGATTTCTCATTCTTCGGGAGTGTAGCTCACTGTCCTTCTGACTATCCCTTGCAAGTCAAGATTCATGGTTAATTGAGACTTGACCTGCTAAAGGGGTTGGACATCATATTCATCTGTTTGTAGAGCTCATCTGTTTGATTAAACATTAAGCACAACACACATAAGTCATCATATAAAGCATTTAAACATAAACAAACATAGATGATACTTAATTACATTAATGTAATATAATTCAAATACAAAAGTTTCTAAATACAAATACATCTAACTATTACTTTTGTCTTAAATAGTAGGTTCTTCAGCTGGAGGAGCGGAGGATGAGGCTCCTTGATCTTGGTTCCTTTTAGTTCGCCTCTCCTGAGCCTGAGGATTAAAGGCTGATGCAGATGCATCACCTTCCTGATCATCATCCTCATCTTGATCTTTTCGACTCTATCCTCCCTCATCGACATCTTCTTCAGTATCATCTTCATCCTCATCATCATCATCATCATCTTCATCATCACCATCACCATGTTTGATCTTTAGAGGCTCACTCTTTGAACCCTTTAGCTTTAGCATAATCTTCTTAATTTTCTTCTCGAGCTCCTCTATTCTCTTCACTGACGCCAGGACCAGCTCATTTTGACTTGTAAGCACATGGTGGGCTCGGCTTAAAGCTCTCTTATACAGGTCACTCTTCTCACTAAGCTCCTTGATCTTCTTGGCTTAAGCAACATTAACTTCCATCATCTTGTGTAACGGAGAAGCCCTAAGCTCATTAGTTGCAAGGAGTCTAAGCACAATGTTAGTCAGGTTAGCCAGCTGTTCCTCTAACCCGATGTGGGGTAGAGTGGGTCCAACGGTGAATGGAGTGTGTGGAAGGACTGGCTTGGTGACTGGTGGTGGTAGATGTGGTAAATATGGGAGGTGGAATATGTATGGAATGTGGTGGAGTGGCTGTGGTAGTGGTGGTGGGATGAGAGGTAGTAGTAGTGAGAGGAGTGGTGGTGGTAGTAATAGATGTGGGAGTGATGATAGGAGGTATGGTAGTGGTGGTAGCTGTGGCAGTGGTGGTGGAAGTGGTAGTGGTGGTGGTTATAGCTGTGGTAGGAGATGTGATCATAGTAATCCTCGGCCTCATACTCTTCTTGCCGTGGGGATGAGCCATCCTCTTCTTCTTAGAGCCCTTGGCAATAGGTGCTCCTCCTTGGCTGCTGGACTGGTCGGGGGTGTATGTAGGATCATAACGTCATCAGCAGTACCTCTAGACTCACCCTGGCATCATCATACTGCTTCTATGCCTTTCCCTATGGCCACGACCCTACTCCCAATAGTCCTCACCAGAGGCTCTTTATCTGACTCCTTATCCTGATCAACCAAGAAGTCTTGGTGGAAGGCAGCCCCTTCAGTCTCACAAGGTGCCTCACCACCTTGACCTTGATCATCATCGTCGTTGTCGTCATCTTCTTCAGAGGGTGCCATGATGGGCTCGACGTCGGTGTCACTATTATCGTGACGCCACTTCCTCCTAGCGGGAGCCACATAGTCTTCTCGGGCAAGGTGCCCAAATAGTCTCCTCACCGGGGGTTTCACTTGCTTACCCTGATATACCTTCATTCTACCCAAAGTAGTATCATCCATTACCTCGAGCATCACTGCATCATCTTTCTCTTTTGGCAGCATAGGAAGCTTATCATCAATAATCATCTACATAGATCGTGGGTACATGCAGAAGCGTTCCTTTCTTTTGGCCTTGAGGTTCTCTATCAAGTAGGTGAGGATCATGCGAGAAAAACTGAATGGATGGTTCAGTACCAGCGCAACGTATGTGTTCTGGATTTGGTCGAACATTTCGTCAAATCCTCCCCGCCTGGAGGCTATACACTTAATGAACACATGTGCCAAGTATTTGAATTGCGGGCACATGTTACTCTTGTTCAGTACACCGGCATTTATGTCACCGGCGTACTTAATCCTCAAAAAGCATCCCCGAACCGTTAGGGGATGTAGCTTAGTTGGGTGGGCTCCATCCTCACCCAGAGCTAAGACTCGTCTCAAATCATCCTTAGTAATCTCGATCTCTTGACCGAATATGGAGCTCCGTATACATTGTGGCTGAATGGATCTGTCAACCCTTGCACTTTCACAGAATGCCTGCTGGATGGTTCTGTACACTGTGCATGGTGTCGAAATAGCTTTGAATATCCTCGATCTCCTAAGAAATGCAATAATCCCAGCAAACTCGGATGCATTCCGAGTGGTGGCATCCAAGTGAGCATAGATGTTGTGCTTAGGGGTCATGGTCCATCTATCACCCATGTTTCTGTAACACAATAAACATATACATTAGAGATGTGTATTAGAGATGACACTTGACACTTAAACTATTTAGATCAAACTGGTTCAATTGTGAGATTGAACCATACGACTGAGTTCAGTCGTGTGATTGAGCATGCGACTAAGTTTAGTCGTGCGATTGAGCTTGCGACTGAACTTAGTCATGTGTTAAGCCATGCGGTTGAGTCAGTCATGCGACTGAGTCACCGAATGATTCAATCGTGCACCTGGCTCAATCGTGCGAGTGAAGTTCATTCGAAGTGCCCATTCGCAGAAGGCTCTGTGCAACACTCGGACCCTAAATCTTGGTCAAATCTTGATGTTAGACGTCGTGTTTAGACTAATTAGATTCCCAGGAACTCTAAATATCACTTAATGTCCTTCATTTCAACAATTATGTCTATTTAAGTGGTCTATTTTAAGAGTTTCACTTATTTCTTGATTTTAGGCGATTAGGTTAGTTAGGGTTTGATTTCACCGGTCATTTTGATCGATTTCAGTCCCACAATACCTGTAGATGAACAATAGATCGGTTAGTAACAAAATCGGCAAGAAATAAAATTGAGATGAAATTTTGGCAGGGTGTCTATGTATGAGCAGGTTTTGAATGATTTGAGGGGTGGTGAGAAATGCGACCGACTCACCCCTCCTTTTATACACTTCTTAATGTTCAATCGTACGACTGGACCCATACGCATGCTCCAGTCGTGAGACTAAGCCCATACTCATGCTTTAGTCATGCGACTAGCTCATACTCCTTGATCCATTCGTGCGATTGGGTCAGTCTTGTAGTCCAATCGCATGGTTGTTCCATACTCATGGTCCAGTCGTGTGACTGGCTCATACTTATGGTTCAATTGTGCGATTGGCTCATCCTTATTATCCAATCGTGCGGATGGCTCATCCTTATTATCCAATCATGTGATTGGCTCATACTTGTGAGCTTGATCCCTTTACACTTTTAACCCTTTAAAATGTTAACATTTGATACACATTATGACCTTTTAACACCATTTGATCAACTCAGACGTTTTCCTTTTAGTTTAAGACTAATTGATCACCTTAGACGTGATCCTTTTAATAAAGAACTGATTTGTCACCTCAGACGTGCCCCATTTTAGTAAGTGATTCATAGAGTACATCCAGTTTTATAGTCCGACGATGAATCCTACAAACGACTAGAAAATAGAGAATAACTTAGAAATTAAAACTAAAACAAGACATTTTTATTGTTTTGGGTTTGAATAGAACAACTTCAAGTTGATTAGATCATTTATGGAACGATTCATTATGGAATCAAACAGGTATAACAGAATCGTTTGGGAGCCCCTTATTAACATGCACTAGATGCTAGATTCTTTTTATGTGTGAGAGTCATTAGCACTTTCAAAAAATCATACTGAAGCTATAAGATTCGCACAATGATTTTGATTTTCAAGAATTGCAATCACGATGATTGTCAGTATGTTTGTCCCCTTAAATCCATACATAGACTTTTTACTTACAATGGTGATGAATTAGGTTTAATTATTTCAACATGAATTTGTGGATCTCACACTTATTTGGTAATCAACATTCATCAGGAGATTTTTTAGCGGTCTACAGGTATTGGACAAGAAGAGACTATTGTAAGAGCTTTCAAAGAGATGCCAAGCCTTAGGTCAGTGCCATCGCACAATAGAGAGGCGCAACCAACAATGAACTCTAGAATATTTAGGTTATGCTTATCCTCAGGTCAGTGCTACCGCACAACAGAGAGGCACACAACCTATCTTCTTGTTAGAGCATTTATTTTTCTTTTGCACATAACGCACCAACAACATATATTATCGGCTTGACTGCTTTTAGCATTTTTGCATGTGCTATGCTCATATTTGTGGTCATCCGCGCACATTTGTGGCATTTATTTTGCTCACCACCCCTTATTGGAAATGCGTTGATTGTGTTAACCATGGATAAGATGAGAAAACACAGCAAGTTGAACAAGCTAGTTTGAATTTTTAATTTACCAATGAAGCCTACTCATCTATTGGTTGAATCTACTAACACATCATATTATGAACTAGCAACCTCTAGGTCTACTTTCTTTATGTTATCTCAGTAGCAAAATAGTTTAACTATCATTTTTCTTTAGTTGTGCTTAGACCTCTCAGACTTGTACTTTAAATTTCACATTTTGAGCACACCAGTATTGAAGTCCCAACTAGTTCGTTTCCTGTGTACTATTAATTTTCATTTACTTTGAATCAGAATCACAGATTTGATTTCATTTCTTATTAGCTAATCTGCCCTCCCCTGTCGTTTTTTTAAATAATTAAATACTGGACGAATTAAATCCTAGACAAAACTATTCTCCGCCTAAAATTCTAAAATCGAAAATCTTTTTGTGTTTTTTGGATTTTAATAGACAGTAAAATAAAATGAAATAAAATAAAATAAAATAACTACACTAGTCGGACTACGAACTTTCGTCTTCTGGAATCACTTCACTTTTCTTTTTCACGCCGTTAACCTCTAAAAGATATAAAAACCTCAGTTTATCAAATGCTCTTGTGTAGAGATCGGCGCGTTGAAAATCCATATTAATTTTAACCACATTGATTAATTGTTTTTCAAAACAGTCACGTATAAAGTGATACTTAATACCGATATGTTTAGTATTAGGATGTTGGACCAGATTTTTTGTTACAGCAATAGCAACAAAATTATCAACAAAAATAAGAGTGTTAGAAAATTTCAACCTGTAGTTGCGCATTTGCTGTTGAATCCAAATTATTTGGGAAAAACAACGTATTCAGCTTCACATGTTGACAAAGCAACGAAGGTCTGCTTCATACACTACCAAGTGACTAACCGTCTGCCAAATAACTGACATCCTGCTGATGTTAACTTGTAATTCATTTTGCAACCGCCATAATCCGAGTCACTATACGCTATAAACTTAAAGTCATCGTCATGAGGATACCACAACCCGAGTGTTGGAGTACCCTTCGGATAATGAAAAATCCTTTTGACGCCGATGAGATGGTTTACTTTTGGTTTCGCCTGATATCTGGAACAAAGACACGACATGTACATGATATCAGGTCGTGAGGCTGTGACGTACATGAGAGATCCGATCATTCCTCTGTACATGGTGGCATCAACCAGATCACCATTTTCGTCGGGTGCCACGTCAAGGTTTGTAGCAAGTGGAGTTCCAGCTGCTGAAGCATTCTCCATGTCGAATCGACTAAGGATATCGCCTACATACTTTTTTTCTGATGTAGGAAAATTCCCTTTGGTGTCTGATCCACCTATAACCTGAGAATGAACTTCATCTCCCCCATGACACTCATCTCAAATTTTGCTATCATTTCAGATTTAAATTCTTTACATAAATCTTCATTTTTGGAACCAAAGATTATATCATCCACATAAATCTTTACCAGCAGTAAGTCGCCATCTTTTTCTTTGATAAACAGTGTACAGTCTATTACTTCTCTACGAAATCCATGTTTCACTAGATGAGTTGAGAGTTTCTCATATCATGCTTTAGGGGCTTGATGGAGCCTGTAGAGAGCCTTATCCAGCTTGTAAACTCTGTCCCGATAATAAGGATCTTCAAATCCTTTGGGTTGACTGACATAAACCATCTCACGGATTTCACCATGAAGGAACACACTCTTGACATCTAGTTAATAGACTTTGATCTTCATGTAGGATGCATAAGCTAGAAATATACGTATTGCTTCCATCCTTGCTACTGGTGCAAACACTTGATTGTAATCTATGCCTTCGACTTGTCGAAATTCTTGAACTACAAGTCGGGCCTTATTCCTGATTATGACCCCTTGGTCGTCTTTCTTTCATTTCTGCACCATTTAGTGCCAATCACCTTAGCACCTTTTGGTTTGTCCACAAGGGTCGATACTCCTAACTTCTTGAACTGTAGGAGTTCTTCTTGCATCGCACTGACCCATGCCTCATCGTTTAATGCTTCACTAACATATTTTGGCTCAAATTGAGACATAAAACATCGATATGCTCCATCGTGAAGGTATCCCTTTTCCATTACCGAAGCATAATCAACTAAGTACAGCTAATTTCTGGTTTTTACTCCCGATCGAACATCCCCAATGACATTGTCCAGGGGATGATAAACGTTTAGCCGAGAATTGGGAGCTTTTGGAACAATCACCTCATAATCCAGATTGTTAAACTCAGGTTCAGGATCTGTAGCTGTTGGAGTATGAGGTTCTGAAGTGTTAGAGGCATCAGGATTTGATGCTTGTGTACTTTCATTAGTAGGAACCTGTTCCTCCTGGTCCTCATTAGCAGTCTCAATTGCCTCATCATCAAATGAAGACTCACTCACTTCAAGGTCTCCCCTTGAAGGGCTAGAAGAATCATCTAATGGATCAGTTGATGTAAAGTCTAGTGGAGGAGTGTTAAGGGCATCGTACATCATCCTAGCAGCCAGCTCGTCATCAATATGAGAATGCAGCAGATTGAAGGATTTAAAGAATCAATCATAGTCAAAGAAGAATGAAGGTCCTTTCCAAGTTGGGGGGTGGTGTATCTTTGAACGTCAACGTTGCACCACACTTCTACCTGGCCCGTTGAGTTGTTGTAAACTCTTTTGTCTAGTATGCTATATCCGAGAAATATTCCTTCTTCTGCCTTCTCACTGAAATTCCCATTCTGAGTCTTCTTCAACAATGTACAAGGTGCGACAAACGGTTCTAAATACTCCGAATTAGGTTTACGTCACCGGAGTAGTTCATAACATGTTTTCCCATGTCGCTTGACCACCAAGACCCGATTGAGCGTGTAACATGCATTTGCCACTGCCTCATTCCAGAATTGAATAGGCAGTTTTGAGTCAGCAAGCATTGTTCTGGCAGTCTCGATCAAACTTTGATTCTTTCTTTCAGCTACGTCGTTCATCTGTGGAGTGTAGGCAGAGGTGAATTGATGAACAATTCCTCTTTCTCTATAGTATGCCTCCATCCACTGATTCTTGAATTTAGTGTCGTTGTCTGATCGAATCTGCCTAACTTTTAGTTTGTAGAGTGATTCTAATGTAGTTACCAGATGTTTGAATGATTCAAAGGTTTCTGATTTGGCTTTCAGAAACATCACCTAAGAGAATCTTGAGTAATCATCTGTTACTACAAAGCAATACAGATCTCCGGTAATGCTCTTTGTGCAGAAGCTCAAGAGGCATATCAATAGGGTTAATTTTCTTTGCCTTATATGCCTTCTTGGTCTGTTTCCCTTTCTTGCAAACTATGCAGAAGTCTGGAAGCTGGAAGTTCTTGATATTTACACCATTTACTTGATCATTCTAAATCAAGTGATTCATATTCCTAGGATTGATGTGCCCCATTCTCATATGCCATGAGACTGAGTCTCTATCAGTTGCCTTTGACAAGAAGCATTGAACTATGTGATCAGTTGTGGATGCTTTTGATAGATCCAAAACATACAGATCGTTATATCTTGAAGCTGACATGAGAACCTTATCTTCCTCAATCACATAGTCCTTCTTCAACATGTAGCACTTCTTGTTGTCAAACACAACCTTAAAGCCTTTATCATAGATCTGGGAGACTGAAAGTAAATTGTTCTGAAGTTGTTGAACGTAATTTACCTTGTCAAACTTTACTTTCTTGTTTCCTACTTCACCTTGTGTTGTGATGTAGCCTCCTTTATTCCTAGCAAATGAAACATGTTGTTGATACATATGTATCTAGTTTAGGAGCTTAATGTAAATGTCTATCATGTCTTACATATATGTAATGAATAGGTATGAATGAAATACAATATGTGGTTGATGCATATAATGTATAATATTTCATTGTTTATTGTGTGATAAATTATGATGAACTAACTATATAGGTTTGTGGTTCTTGTACATAATTCTTAGTCAATAATGATTGAGAAATGTGTTCAAACTTAATCGTATGAAGTTCTCATGCGAATGGACTATGCTAATGGACCATATGCATGAATACTTCATGCTAATGGACCAATCGCATAACTGAACCACGAGACTGGATCAGTCGCACAATTGAGACATCAGATTGACTCAGTCGCACGACTAAACCTTCAGTCGTGTGGATGGATCAATCGCATGATTCAGTTGCATAATGGTTCAGTCGTACGATTGGAAGACCCTAACCTATAAATACCACCTAATTCGTGGAAAAACGTAACAATTCGAATACCTACGCACATAATAGTACCCTAGCCGTCCAGAGACTCAAAAAAACATGTTCCAAGTTCATAGATCACAGTTGATCTTGTTCTAATCGTTCTTAACATTTCTTTAGTCGTTAGATTGATCTGAATTGCGTTCTCACTGATTGGATCACCAATCAAATAGGATTAAACACTATTTGATCTGGTATACGTGCAAAATCAGTTAGTACTCTGTCCGTACACGGTCCCCCAACAAGTGATATCAGAGCTTTGGCTTTTGATTTTGCGTGTGATTCGATCGGTTTCGGTGTAAAAATCACGTTTTTCATTCAAAAACAACATCTTTTTGAATAAAAAAGTGTTTTCGATGTCTCCAGATCTAAAAGTTCACATTTTTTGAATTATGGCATATTAGAGTTTGTGAAAAATCGTATTTTTGTGTCAAAGTACCAAAACCTTCGAATTTTCAAAACCAGCAGCCTTCAGTCACATGATTGACTCAATCACACGACTGAACTCAATCACACCTCCCATACGCGCGATTGAACTCAGTCGCCCATCCATTCGTATGACTAAACAATACCATTCGCATTGTCCATCCACATTTGCCCAAACGCACGACTGCTCATTCGTATTTGTCCAATCGCACGATTGGCTCATCCGCATTTGTTCAATCGCACGATTGACTCATTCGCACCTCTCCATTCGTACGAGTGAATAAGTCTTGTCTAAAGTTCAAAGTTTAATGAAATGGAAGATCAGTACTCAACGTTTACTACCGGAAGGGACTCTCGTATCCAGAATCTATTGCTTCTAGAAAATGAAATTGGGAATCACAATAAGCCGCCTAAGCTTATCACGTTAGAAGATTACACATAATGGAAGCAAAGGTTATAGATTTATCTAAATGGCATTGATCCCAATCTGCGGGAATCAATCGAGACAGGTTATAGCATGCCGGTTAGTGCTGATGGGGTTAAACTTACTTTGGGCGGCATGACTGATAGCCAGAAGGTGAAATACAATGCGGAAAAGAAGGTGTATGCTTTGTTACTCAGTCAATACCAAATGACATATTCCATTAGTTTTCGGAGAACAAACAAGCAAAGAAGTTACGGGAGGCTCTGGAAAAACGGTGTGACGGGAATGTGACGTTAAAGGCAATAAAGGCAATAAATGCAAAGGCTCTGAAGAAGGAGTTTGATAACTTCTCTTCAATAGGAAAGGAGACCTAGATGACATCATCGACTGATTCTACCACTTAATGAGTGAGTTGCACACTCATGGGGTAACCATGTCCATGGAAGACAATGTATCAAGTTTTGCAGATGGATTGCAAGAGAAGTGGGTCTCGTTTCTGTCAAATCTAAGACAAAATGATATGCTTGCGATGAAGCTCAGAGAGGAAGAATTGAGGATGAAGTACAGGTCTCAGAAAGGATCACACGATCATAACCCGTCTCTTTATAACTTATCTACCACCTCAACAAGTTCAGGAGCACCACTTCAAATGGTATTTGTGTCAAGTTCAGCAGCTCTTCCTCAAGCTACTACTTCAGGATCTGAAATGTCAGGGTCATCTTGCACCGAATATATAGTACCTGAAGCAAATGCTATAAAGTTGAAGACCAATAATCTCGGTAGTATCACTGTGGAGGTGGAAAAGGAGCATATGGATCTCCTAGCAGTGGTTGTTCACTCCTATGATGGCCTAGTTGCAGGGAAGATTGGAAACTACCATCTCACAGATGAAGATTACGTGTAGGTGGATGAAACTAAACTCAAAAGAATGGATATCATGTGGGCATTGGCTAGTGCTGTCCATAGGGTGAAGAAGTTTGTGAAAAAGACTGGACAGAACTTGATAGCCACAAAAGACACTACCTTTGGTTTCGATAAAACCAAAGTTACCTGCTTTAACTGTGGAGAGAAAGGGCATTTCAAACGTGAATGTGTTAAGCCCAAGAAGACATGTAATGGTAATCCATTCTCCACCTTCAATCGTCAAGATAAACCCACGAGTGGAGCTACCTCGTTAAACAAGGAAACAAAGGCCTTGACTGCACAAGACGACGAAGGGCAAGATTGGACCTTTCGTTTTCTATCCCAGGAGAATCCAACATTGCTTGTGTTGAGGGTTTGGATGACGACTCTGCAAGCGAAGGTGAAATGGCAGTGGAACTAGTGATGTCAAATAATGAAGATATTGCGATTATGGTTAATCACCTGAATGAAGAGGATGTCAGAGCAACATGTTCAGAATCACCAGCATCCGAGGAGTCAAACTCTGCTATGATGGCTGATTCAACCGAATCTTCACAGGTAAGTACCAAAGACCAACTTTTTGAAAGTCATGCTTGTAATGAATGTAATCAATTTAGAGAAAGCATTGATCTTAAATTTGCAAGGTTATTAGATCACAATGATAGCTTAGTAAATAACTTACAACCGC
Organism: Flaveria bidentis; assembly: GCA_018326385.1. NCBI lineage: Eukaryota > Viridiplantae > Streptophyta > Magnoliopsida > Asterales > Asteraceae > Flaveria > Flaveria bidentis. Next base: position 19,436 of record BJCM01063953.1, read on the forward strand.
GCACAGAAGCAAATCGGATCTTAAAACAAAATAAGCGCAGTTATAAAAAGAAAATAGAACTTTTAAATAAACAACTAAGGAAAACCGAGGTTGTTGCGTTTAACCAAGCAAATTATATAAAGTTCTATTTAAACTCCCTGGAAGAAACTAAGAAAGAAAAAGCAGTTTTGGAAGTCGAAGTCAACTTATTAAAACAAAAACTGCATAGTTGGACCAGTTCTTCTCACATATTCCAGCACTTAGTGAAAGAACGTAACAACGGGGAGGGGTTGGGTTATAAAGTGGTACCACCACCACATGAGATCTTGTTGAATGCTAAAAGTAGACCAATAAATAACAATCCAATCAAGGATCATATGGTGTCCACTCCTCTAGTTAGTGATCCAGATTCCACGAGTAAATCAGTTGAATCTGTTGCTAAACAGAAGGAGGCTACTTTGAAATCTAAAGGTAAGATGCCTATTGTCAATTTGGACGAACAATTTGAAAATTTTAATGTAAAGTCAGGTTCAAACAGGTCTATTTCTGAACCCAAAAAAACCAAACAAGTTAACCAACCACGTGCTCCATGTCATAGTCCAAATAAACAAAGGGTAAAGATGTTAAAAATGTTAAAACACTGAATTTTGTTAAAGAAGCAAAAACATCTAAACAAGAAGTTTCCAAACCCAAAAAGACTAAAGTCACACCTGTGTCACAAACGTCCCCACAGAAACAGTTCCACCAACATGTAGAATATAGATCATGCTACAATTATGGAAAGTATGGACACATCGCTTCTAATTGTCCTTATTATCAGACACCAAGAAAGAAAATTGAACTTCATGATACTAACCCAAGTTCTTCGAAAAGGAGTTCTATCACTCCACCAAAAAGAATTAGTGAACATAAAGTTCAACCCGTAAGCCAATCATCTATTTATCACAAGCCGGCCTTACACAAAACTGGCTTAGGGAAAGAAAAAACAAGTCAAGTGTCTGATAATGAGAACAAGAAGAAGAATTATATGCCCTCACCCTCAAATCGACAACGGGTTGAGTTCATGATGTGTGATTACTCTGGGTCACCCAAGCCAGTTAAGGCTTGGGTCCCTAACCTAACCTAACCATTTCCTTTGAATGTGCAAGGTGTCCGCTATAGTGCTACTACAAATACCTGGATTATTGATAGCGGAGCATCAAGGCACATGATTGGGAACTTGTCTCTCCTTTCAAATGTCAAACAAATTAAAGGGGGACATGTTTCATTTGCTGGAAATAAAGGAGGATATATCACTGCACAAGGGGAAGTGGGAAATCAGAAGGTTAAGTTTGATAAGGTAAACTATGTTCAACAACTTCAAAATAACTTACTCTCTGTCTCCCAGATATGTGACAACGAATTCAAGGTTGTCTTTGATAACAAGAAGTGCTATGTTCTAAAAAAGGACTATGTCATCCCGGAGGACCAAGTTTTAATGTCAACTTCAAGATACAATGATTTATATGTCTTGGACCTATCAAAGGCCTCCACAACCGATCATAATGTACAGTGCTTCTTGTCAAAGGCAACAGAGAAAGACTCTATCTCCTGGCATAGGAGAATGGGACACATTAATCCACGAAAGATGAATCACTTGATCCAGAATGATCTAGTGCGGGGAGTAAATGTTAAGAACTTCCAATTACCGGATTTTTGCGTCGTGTGCAAGAAAGGTAAACAGACAAAGAAGTCTCATAAGGCAAAGAAAGTTCATTCAATTGACCTGCCTCTTATGCTTTTTCACATGGATCTGTTTGGCCCAGTCAGTACAAAGAGCATTGTAGGCGATTTGTACTACTATGTAGTTACGGATGATTACTCAAGATTCTCTTGGGTGATGTTTTTGAAATCCAAATCAGAGACATTTGGATCATTCAAAGAGCTGGTAACTACATTGGAATTACTCTACAAGATGAAGGTAAGGTAAGTTCGCTTAGACAACGGTACCGAGTTCAAGAACCAGTGGATGGAGGCATTCTGTAAAGAAAAAGGAATTGTGCACCAGTTCATGAAGGTAAGGTAAGTTCGCTTAGAAAAAGGATTATGTGGTTAAATCATGTGAATTCGATGACTACAGATTGATTGTTATTATAGGAAATTGATGGAAATGAGGCAAGGACCGATGGCTTGGAAGATGGTGGAAGCGAGCAAGAGAAGTGAAGAGAATTGAGAAGAAACAAGAAATTGGAAAAGCTGGCCACCGTAATTTTTGGTGCCACCGTAATTTACGGTGGACCTGAAACTACTGAAGTCCTGAAACTACTGAAGACCTGAAACTACTGAAGACCTGAAACTACTGAAACAGCTGAAGTGTTAAAACAGCTGAAGT